>BLXT01003781.1:222829-232953 GCA_019648995.1 Plakobranchus ocellatus | reverse complement strand
ATACCTAATCCACCATTAAATGGTGATCTCAGGGTTTCTGTTCATTCATTCTCCCCCATAGGCTTCCATCAGATGTTCAAGCAAATTAAAACAAAGATAAAAATCATTTTAAAAGCCAACAGAGTATGTATAGAAAAACTTTAAAAGGAATCTGTACAAAAGCCTCAGATATTTCTATAGACACTGAGTTCCTTTAAGTAACCCACTATGCGAGAGGGATTGACCTCTCGGAAAAGTCTGTACAGGTCAGTTACACTGAAGTATTTCCTCCTGGTGACTTGAAAGTCTTGGCATTCAATTAAAATATGCCGGACAATGTAAAGGCTGTCGCAGGCATAGCAAAAAGGCTGTTCCTCATTTTTTAAAAGGTAGCTCTGGGTGAGCCATGTGTGGCCCACGCGAAGCCTACACATTATCGTCTCCCGTTTTCTGAACACTAGCTCAGACAACCGAAAATAGCTCCAGATGGATTTGGGATAGCAGGGCTAAGCAGTCACTTCATAGGTAATTAGTTTCCTCCAACTATCTGAAACATTCTTGGTACAATCTTTATAGTGTTTGGAAAAATCGCCACAGCTCGAAAAGAAGCTTGTGGGTTCTAGAAGCTTCTGGGCTCAAAAGCTGAGGCTCGAAGGAAAAAAATCTGTAGCAGAGAGACATGACCTTGGTGTGGCCCCAATCCCTCTATGTGTCAGGAATTCAGGGCCGAAACACAATTTAACAAACTCTAAAGAAAGTCTTTATATGTAGTAGTAGCTCATTTATTAGTAAGTCATTGTCAACTGATAAGTGACGTTGTTGGGAATGTAACAATAAATACGATTAACTCCAGACATAATGCTAAGATTAACCGACTAATTATTTGACTATTCATATACACCGTCAATGTTTTTTATTGTTGGGTTGTTTTTTTTTTTGCGATTTCGGGGATTTATTTATTCATCCATTATTTTTCAATTTTGAAAAGCAATCAGAGAAAATTCAAATCTGTTAAAAACCAACTATCTAATGGAGAAATATTCACCAATAAGGAAAGATACTCTGTCTCTCTATTGATAATCAGAATACTGAAATATCTAGGTTTGGTTATTGTAGTCTATGTACATGCTGCACCCGAGACGTAACCATTGATATACACCCACACACTCTCTTTCTCTCTCTTTCTCTCTCTTTCTCTCTCTCTCTCTCTCTCTCTCTCTTTCTCTCTCTCTTGTCCAATACTGAAGATTGATTGATTATAGGTATTCTGTTCATTTTGTTTCATTGTTTGTCAAATCCTTAAGCAAATGAAAACAAAGGTAAAAAGTTTTTTTTAATTTGTGAATATGAAGAAACACTTTAAAAAAGAATCTGTGCAAAGCCTCAGATATTTCTATAGGCACCGAATACCTCTAAGTAATCCACTATGCGAGAGGGGTTGGCCTCTCGGAAACGTCTGTAAATGTCAGCTGTATTGAATATTTTTCTTCTGGCGACTTGAAAGTCTGAGCATTCAATTAAAATCTGCCGGACAGCGAAGAGACTGTGAAAAGCATTGAAAACAGGCCAATACTTGAGGGCAACGGGCAACAAGAAATTGGTCAGCAGAAGGAGAAGCAAACAAAACGATAATGCACACCAGGATATGGAGATGCAAGACCAAGCAAGATAGAAAGATAGATGTCATCAAAACTGAACTTAGAGGGTTGTCCAATACATGAAAAAAGTGCGAATTCGGAGACTCGGATAACGAAAAGCAAAAATGCATCGATTGATTGAATGATCGGAAGACCGCAAAAAGAAAAGACTAAAGGAGAGAAATGGAGAGGTAAAGTTATGAATAAAGATGGTGAGAGAGAGAGCAAGGACGCACAGATTAGCAGATAAAGTAAAACACTCGGACAAAAAAAATGAACAGAATCGACATTCCTGAACACGGCTTCCCTTTGGATTTCACAACTTTAAAAGAGCTGTAGAAATCCAGATGATTTTGTTGATATACCGCATTCAGTTGAGATATTTGATAATATCCTACTTCTTTCATCCAATAACGTATACTGCAACTGGTGCAGTAGCATGCGCGGAGACCCCGTCACCCGCGTCTTCTTCCAAAAACTAAGGTGGTATGTGTAACCACTGCTTTAAATTTAGTGAACCGTGAAGGAAATACTTAAAATGACTTTACGGTCTACCAAACTTAACGCAATGATTGAGCATAGCACCCTGTATGGAAGGCAAAAAGATCTCAACTTGTGAGATTATGCTCAGTCTTCGAATTCAGTCTGCTGTAAACATCTGTAGGCAAGACATTTGTAGGCAGACAAAATTCAGACTGAGTGACACAACTACAAAACTGTGTGTGTTAGTGCACGGCTTCCCTCCGACAGCTCCAGTAGTGATGGATATACCGTGAGTAGCACCAACACAGATAAAGTAAAGAGGAAGCAAGGTATATGGATGGTAGCTTTCTTAGAGGGAAAAAAAGAGATGAAAATGAAAATTACCAACAAGGAAGAGAGTGAAGAAGGAAAAAGGAAAGGAAATAAAAAAGAAAAAAAAAAGGAAAGAAAAGTAAATAGTGAAATGGAAGCCTCATCAAATATGACAAGCTAAAGGAGCAATAAGAACAATAAAAAGAGAAACAAACATGTTGAATGATATACAACAATAGTCTTCTCAAATGAATGGAGAAGCAAAGACCTGAAAAACAAAGTTAAATGATGGATGAATGGCTGAACAAATAGGAAGGAATCGACACCAGGAGAGGAAAATGAAGACAGTGCAGTGAACAAAGATGCGCTGGAAAAGAATTTGTTTTCTTTTTTTTTTTTTTTTCATTCTTATGTTGGACTAGATTGGTTTGTTGACTGAATGTTTCGGTCCATTGATGTTAAATGTACGCAATTCATCACTATCGGTGGAGGCGTCATCTGTAAAATTTCAGGATTATGGCTATCATAAATTTTGAAAAGGCAAAAAAACCCCCATTTTTCCCCTCATGAAAAAGAACCTCCCCACCAATAAAAAAAAATCAAGTTAAGGAATGTGTGTGTGGGTGTGTGTGTGTGTATTTGTGTGTGAAGTGCCATATCTTGTGGGTTTGACGTGAAATTGACCATCAGTCTCTATCGGCACTGGGCCATACTGTTTTTTCTTGTTCATGCACTGATGTCTTCATTCCAAACGCTGTCTTTATCTTGTTCTCGTCATTTAACGTAACCAGATAGTATCCATTTGTTTTTACTCTCATGTGTGATTGTGTGTGTGTCCAAATATTCTTTCTCCATGCTGTATGCAACTATCACAGGTCTGGTGTGACATTTTGATCTTTGTCGTTTTCTGGTCCATTTTTTTTTTTCGTCTTTTTTGAATGACTATTTCCTTTTTTGGAATGTCCATGTTTCACAAGCGTACAAAAGTAACACACTCTACTAGGCGGAGTCTGAGGGCAACTAAAATCGATTTCATTTTTATGAATCTTGATTGTGATACGCTAATACGTATTTTTCCGTCTCCCTATTTTCATCCGCTGTATTTACCTGCCTTAGGTTTTGAACCTTTCAACTTGTTTGATTTGTGTGCCTTTGCCTTTGACATTAGTGCCTGCAGAGATACTTTTAAACAATATTACTTTTATTTTATTGGTGTCCAGGTCTAGACCACAGACTTCATTATTTATTTCCTTCATACCTTTTTCTGCTGCTTGTAGTTAATTTGTGCTTAGTCTGCTATGAGAGTTTTCTCTCAGCATATTGTAGGTTGTTTATATTCTTTGTCTTATGCAAATTCGTGGTTGGTCATTCATTTCTCTGAATATAAAATATGTGAATATTTTAAGAGCGGCGGCAAAATAAAATTAAATGTGGCACTTTTTTCGTCCTGGAAGTAATTAAAAATAGGTCGATAAAAATGATAGAAGTACAGATTTGCAAAGGTACAAACATGAGATTGTATAGGGTTTCTTTTTTGCAGCTTCACGGCTTGATGACTGCTTCATAATCTCAGACTTTTGGCTCTGTTCGGGTGTTCTGGTGGTCGTGGGTTTATAGTAGTGATAAAAGATCTCTTTAGAAAATCGGGGAAATTTCATTATCGCCTACCAAGTCAATCTCTCCAACTAAAAACAAGCGAGGCAGATAAAGGAGAGTATTAAGAGTAAAGACTGGCCATAATGCAACCTTTTATAGTGATATTTGGAGAGGAGAGTCATTCTAAAAATACTGAATAAATATTACCGATGTGTGGAACGAGAAAAATGGTCAGGAACCAATGGCATATAAAACAATGTCGACAAATCGGAGATCTCACTTTGAACACCATCTTATCCTTAGTTTTGGAAATTTGGCTTTTCAGTTTGATTGAGCACATTTCTACCTAAAGAAGAGAAACTAGGGCCTTTGTTAAAAGAGCTACTGTGATCTATTTAAGACTGATCGGAAAGGAAATTCCCCAGAAATAATAATATACTTGCCGAGATGACAAAAGCAAGCAGAAATTCCGGTGCAAAAAAAATATCACACTCTGTGTAAGAACATCTGCAGAAAAGAAACTTAGCCTGTAGAATGGACAAGATCCAAATATTTTGCCGATTCTTTAAGCAGAGAGAAGTTTATAGAGCCATAACATTTAGTCACGTCAATAAGATCCTATAAAAATTCTTTTAAAAAAAAAGGTTCGAAAACAACCGTGTAGGAAGAAGAACTACCTAAAGCTGGATTCAGACCCTACTGTGGAAGAGGAAATATTTCACCTCAGAACTTCCATGCCTTTGCCATTGAGATCTTTATCAACTAGTCAAGAGCCTTTGACAGTGCGTGTGAAATATAAAAATATTGAAATACTTAACGAAATGAATGCAACTATAAAATCATTAATTTGATCGCAGAGCTATATAGAAATCAAGAGGCTACTCGGTTGTGTGGAGAAAAAGCATAAAGACTGATTTAATTTACAGAAAAGAGGACGACAAGGATGCAAACTGTCGCCCACACAATTCAATTTCTATACTGATAATATCTTGAGACAAGAGAAATCAAACAACCAAAATTATAACGCATTAAAATGAAAACGAGTGGAAAAGGAAATCATGAATTTAGATACGCAGATTATACAGTTTGTAAATCAAAGACGCCCAAATGACAGAATACTGCAAATCAAACCCTTAAGGGAAAAAATCGATCTAAAGCAGACTCAATCTCAATTCTAGTAAAACAAAAATAGTAGATACTGATAGATAAAAAATCGAGATTCTGCAAAACGTAAATACGTTTACGTATCCTAGAGCAAAAATTAAGATACATAGTAAAATAAGTGCAGAAATAAGAAGACTTAGCTTATCAAAATAAATAGTTAAAGTACTGCGCTAAGGATTTTCCACATATGGGTGTGTCTTGTGGGGCCTAAATACATTTGACATTTAAAAATCGATGCATTTGAGATGAACTGTTATAGAAAGACATTGAGAATACCGTGGACAGTTGAAGTAACCAACCAACTAGTGCTGAAAACAAATAAATATAAAAATTACCAGAACTTTGGAATAAAGTAGTAAAAATTTCAATAGTTTGGAAATGTAAAAAGGCACGCCTCAGTTACAAAAGTTATAATGGTGGGCAGGTATGAAGGCAAAATAGGTAGTTTGGTTTTAGCATACAGCCAGCCCACAGCAAGGTCGAAAGACAGAAGAATGCCCAAGAACTAGCGTGACGCCGGCTGGAAGACTAGCGTCCAACAGATGTAACTTTCGAAAGGCAGCGAGGCAGGCAACGTTCACACTGGATCCGCCATGATGGTTTCAGGAACTGAAGAAGCCCTTTATAGGACACAGATTTAAACAGCGTTTCATGCCACTTAAAGGTGAATGAATGATATAAAAAAGGTCTTTGATACAAGCGGCGTACACACGAACTATATTATTTGCGAAAATGTATCAAAATAACCATTTTCAAATTATTTTCAATTTAAGGATATTTATGGACTTACGATTTTTATTGATGGTTTTTATTATTTTTTTCTACCAATTGATTAGTTACAAGAAAAAAAGCTCATAATTTATTTTTCAATATAAATAAAAAAAATAACATAATTTTGGGAGTACGTAATTATTAAGGCCACGAGTCTCAACCTTCGCTACAACGATTGCAAAACTGGAGCCGCAGCCTGGAGGCTTCACAGCATATCACATCTCAGATTTGTATGGCTGTACTCAAACCCTAACACAATTGTGATGAAGGTATGATGAAGATATTATGAATGGTAATAGGCTTCTATGAATCGGTACTGAAGGAAGTTATACTCGAGAGATCATCGACCGTAGATGGAGACAATTTCTAGAACACATTTTCCTACATAATTTGAAGGTAAATGCAGTAGAGGTAATCAAAGAATAACTCTCAATGAAAGTCGATATTAATGGACAATAGGGAATGGTAGCAACAGCGGCCTCGAGTGGAGGACCATGATCATCAATATATGTTCCAGGATAAAGCTCTTCAAGAACGTTTGTCCCTTTTTTAAAAGCCGTGGACATGGCATTGTCCTTGATTTCTTACTGCTTTATATAAATCTAAGTTGATAGCACAATCACCATCATCATCGTCCTCATCATCATCATCGTCATCATTGTCATCATCATCATCATCATCATCATCATCATCATCATCATCATCATCATCATCATCATCGTCATCATCATCATCATCATTATCATCATCATCATCATCATCGACTGTCTACCTATCATAGTCAGCAATCTTGCCTGCCTCTTTTTAGATCATCTTTCATCATTCTGCCAGCATCAGTAAAAACTCAGCATATCTTGAATTCTTCCCTGTGCCTCATCCCTCCAGAATAATATTGTCTTAGAGCTCCTTGTCTGCTAAGGGCTTGAAATATTCAATTGTCTCTAAAGTAATGAAGCTTTCAACCAACAAGCATAAGTGACAAACAAAAAAAAAAAGCTGCATTTTTTAATATAGTCAAGCAAGATGCGCGTGGTATTTTTTTACTGAGCGTTAAAAGTTAAAAGCTGGACCCTTTCGTGAAACCACGGGTTTAGGAAAAAAAAACGCTTGAAATTAATTTTTTTTTTCATGGACAAGTTGCAAAGGAAATGCCTTTAAATCCATCACAATAATTACACAAAACTTATCTGTGTCAAGGACCTCGCTGGCTGTCAGATGAAGGTAAACATGTCATGGTAGGTCTGCAGATCTCAGTAGTTTAGAAAATTCCAGTATAGAAAGAGGAGGCTTCGGTCACTTTTCCTTTGTCTGAAACTACCTGAAAGAGGCCGGTACATTCTGTAAGCAATGAGGCCTCTGCCTGCTTTTCTCAAAGTCTTCGCTGTTTGTACTTTCTGAAGTGGACACTATAGAAAAAAATAAACAAAAAACGTAGAATATATTCTGGACACAATAAAGTAGGCAAACAAATATAAGAATGAAAAAAGTCCCTCTAGGTTGAATAACAATGACTACAGTGATAATGATAGGGATTTAATAATAATAATGATAATAATAATAATAATAATAATAATAATAATAATAATAATAATAATCATTCATTATTATTATTATTATTATCATTATTATTATTATTATTATTATTATTATTATTATTATTATTATTATTATTATTATTATTATTATTTGTATCACGGAGAGACATCCAATACATTGCGATATGCCGATTAACATTACGAAATAAAGACAATATCAGCCCACTATTGAATTCTAACAATTAGAAACTAACAATTACGAAATGAATTCGTCCAAAACCAACATCTTTCAAAATTTTGAAGAAAAAATGAGCACCACTTTGAATTTTGGCGGCTGAGTTTTAGTTGATCATGTGTTTTCAGCAACTTATCTAGAAATAATACGCAAGCGATCTCAACAAACTTGTATTTCACGATCACGTCATTCAATGGTTTTACTGTAATATGACAGCTTTGGCAGTAGTCTGGCTTTCATAAATTTATTTCTTGTGTGCACATTACGAGGTCTTGCCCGTATCATTTTGATTCTACTACAGTAATTCATATCAATTTCTATCATTATAATTAATTTTTCTATAATTTCAGTTTCGATTGCGATAACTTTCGGTCGATAAAATCAATATCGCTGGCATATCAAGTTTTTTGTCTTTTAAATTTTAAATGAAAATTTTGTGTTAACTTCCCAAAAGAGAGAGCTTCAATCATTTCTAGCTATCAGTTATATCATACAAACTCCAATGACAAAATAGTATTTGTCTACGATGGCCTTCTTTCTTTTGGGCATGCTTTAGTGGCATAAAATGCGTAAGGGTCAGACTAGATAAAAAAAAAATATGCAGTCGGAACTCCTGCCTTAGGCTGAGCCGAACAAGCTGTAGATAATAAAGTAATGTATAAACTTTTGCAGGAAGAAATCGCTTACCTCGTGTCAGAGTTGATCCTTCAGTCTGCATCGAGGCTCAGAAACAGGCGTGAGAACTAACAATACAGCCACGTTTGTAGTTCAAGATTTTAATCCACTATATGAGATCAAAACTTTCAGTTTATCTCAGGACGAAAGAAAAAAACAATAAAAATCACAACTATCTGAATTATTCGATGGGATTACTTAGGGTTTTTCTTTCTTTTTTGTTTTTGTTTTGTTAACACTAGTTTCACTTGTTGAATATTGAGAGGAAATGATTATGTTTTAAAACTATAAGTAAATTCATCTTAACTGCAATTCAAATAATGATTAATTTATTGCTGGTATAGGCCAATCCACCGATCCTTGGCAATATCCGGGTTTTTTGTGAATTTCCTCTCTCATAAATCATTCTATCTATTGCTTAACAGAATCACAGAACGTGGGCATATCATTTAAAAATCAATATATACATATTATGTAAAGCCTAAAAATAATTTCTGCAGCTTAGAACCAATATTTTGTTATTACCTAGGCCAAGTAAAATTAGGATTTTTTTATCAAGAAGTTTAATAAGAGTAACAACCTTTGTCTTGATTGGATTGAAGAACCACTTTCAGTATTAACAGTGTCATCCAAATTCTGAATTTAACGATACCATTAAAAATGCATTTGAATAAATTACAGAGAACATGAATCATCCATTAAATTGCTTGCATTTTGAATAATTCTAATCTTTCCTCACTCTATTTCAACACAAGCACCACAGATCGTACGGACCTTCGATTCTTTCTTCACACTAGTTGCCAGCTGAGGAACAAAAATCCAGATCAGGACGAAACGCACGATTTGTGTTCAGAAGTTTCGAAAAGCGGAATTAGATGTAGGCCTGTGTAAACACACACTAGGCTATTGCAGTTCAATCAAGTTTATGTCCATGAGAAGCTTTAGCATAATGTAACTGACCTCTATGCAAATGTAAGGATCTTATGTTGTACACTTAAACTTTAAAACTTCTTTTTACAGCCTCACGCTACCAAAACCATCAGCTTGACACACCAGTAAAGTATTCTCACGCCAAACATTCGCAGTCAATCCATCGAAAGGTTACACACGTCGAGGTCAAACGCACACTTGGTTTTCTTTTCTTATGACGTCCGCGCTAAAACTCCAGAATGTCAAACTAAGTTTCAAAAGAAGTAGATTTGATAACATAAATCGGGTTAAAAAGCCAGCTTGTAGCTGTGTCGCTTTTGCTGTTTCTCTTTTTTTTTTTTTTTAACTCACTAAGGAACATCAGATCAGATGTAGCACACCATTACTGAGAGGCTTGGAGAAATTGAGCCACTGATTACATTCTGAAGTAGCTCAAAACAACGAAGAGATGTACGCTAACATACCTCGTGAAAAAAAAACCTTCATAATTATTACACTTTTACACAGTAACAAGAATCTAATCTCTATCTCCAGCTCACAGACATACATACATAATATTTGTTTTTATTTTTATTACCATATGCTTGCTTCCCAATAAGCAGACAGAAATTCCAATACCAACAGGAGGAGGAGACTAAGTTTAAGATTCGCATAATATATTTCACTAATCTACGATGATCTCAAACTTCTTCACCCCAGAGCGTCGATTGAGGCTCGAACTCAATTCTCGATAGATAAATCTATTCAGACCCCTGAGCGTTTTCGCTAACCAAAGTGCCATCATCCCTTGGTGGAAAAGAGAGAAGA
>BLXT01003781.1:165427-176238 GCA_019648995.1 Plakobranchus ocellatus | reverse complement strand
AGAGAGAGAGAGAGAGAGAGAGAGAGAGAGAGAGAGAGAAACAATATGAACTCAAGTTGGATAGGAAACAATCTAAATATAAAAAGGAAAGAAAATTGAAGTGAAAGAGCGCTTAGTTGTTTTTTTTTTTAACTCATTTTCCATGCTTACAATGATCCTGCCACTTCCAACCATTTTTCGACCAAAGCTACTTAGATGTTAAACCTATTAAAAAAAAAATCAAACAGGCTAAATAGAATATTTAGATTTTTTTTTATTTTTTGAAGAGATAGAAAATTAAAAACAATATCTTTTTGAAAGATAAGTTGCATAACTTTATTCCTTTCTGTGTCAAGTCCTTATTTCGTTAGTCCTATAACATCTAGTCGCATTATTTTCAGATACAACGGCTGGATTTATTTAGGTGCTATTACTTTGATATGGAATTGCAGATCGTGTAATATATCTGTGTTTCTTTTATCAAGATTGGCAATACTCCTTAAATAATAACGTGAGAAATATTTTCAATTGGAAAACACTTACTATTGCTATAATAATCGTTTGCATAACCATACTATTATTTCATCACGATTTATTATTACATCTGAACAAGTCATTTTTAATGTTTCTGATTCTTCTACATAATTGTCTTTTTGAAATCTCTGTGGTCTCAAATATAATGCAAACAAAAAAAAAATAAATGGTAAAACAGACAGTTACAATTCCAGATGTCTGGTCATGTCTGGTGAAATTTACCAATTATGATGTTTGTAAATATAAGACACCTGGCTGAATTATGTTCTACCCATCATTAGTATCTCTTAAAATACAAAATTTACCCAAATGCTAGATTTTGGAAAATCGCTTTAGGATTAATTCTGACAAATATAAATTTGGGCAATCCTCAAACACTACTTCATAGGATGTCATTTATCAACTGATCTCTCATGCTTGTGTAATGTGGGATAGAACTGCAACTCTACATTAATTGAAGGAAAGAACACAAAGCTTAGATTTCGCTTATACTCAATGGCTCTTTGTTGAATATTATCACCGATAGGCTTACGACATGCATATCACGTTTTAACCTCTCTCCCCATAAGGTGACCAATCTAGACGATAGACACTTCTTTGCTCCTCAAATCTCGGGGAAAGGCGAGAAAGCTCGACTTACGAAGATTACTTCTAAGGAGATGCTATGGCCTTTTTCTTTTCTTTGACTTGGCAGTTGGACTTTAAAAACGAAGATTGTCATTAGAGACAAACATCTTCCCTTCCTTGTTCTATATTGACTGCAGCTTCATCACGGTGTCTGTCAAATGAAAAGGTTGCACATTAATGTCGTATGTGTTTTTTTCTAAATTAACGTTTAGCACGGTCATGTCGGAAAGATGTGGGCCATGGCCGCCATTAGCGGATTAAACATATTTCCAGACAACAAATTGATAGTCTGTAGGGTAGATCTGGATTCTGGACTCGACACAAAAGCTGAGAACCTCTTTAGACCTAGATCATAAAAACCCACGATGTGTAAAAAAAAGTTGCCCTAGGCCTAGATCTAGATCTGGATCTAGATTTAGATT
Source organism: Plakobranchus ocellatus (assembly GCA_019648995.1). Classification (NCBI taxonomy): domain Eukaryota; kingdom Metazoa; phylum Mollusca; class Gastropoda; family Plakobranchidae; genus Plakobranchus; species Plakobranchus ocellatus. Next base: position 174,676 of record BLXT01003781.1, on the reverse strand, counting down.
TTCAACATCAAGCTGATTTAATTCTATATTTTAGGATAAAATCTGAATCTAATTCTCGATTCGATTTAACTTGGTATTTCTTCTTCAAGTCCATAGTCTAGATCTAGGTCTAGTAACTATTTATCAAGCATTCTCAAACAATTTCTCTCCTAAAGACCCCCAAAATAAATGTCATTATTTTTCTTTAAATCACATTCATGGTTCTGAATGAGCCAAATTTATGTAGAATTATGTACAGTTTTCAACCTCTGGTCTGTCTAGCATGGCTAAAGAGACCAAGATGCTGGTCAGTTAAAAACAACAATGGCTTTAGACTTAGAGACCAAGTATAGGCCTACTGGTCCGTATGGCAGATTGACTTTGGAACAAAGATTACTTAGATTTTCTGGCCATTATAAAAGCCAAAGTGACTATACCATATTAAGAGAGGGAATCATTTTCAATTTTGAACGCAAGCAATATACCATAGTGATAAATATTGACAACAACAAAATGAAGCTATTGTGTTCAACTGCAGACTATTTTAAAAATATATACTTAAAAATCAAGTAAACAGTACAAATAATTGCATTCAAAAACTAAGATCCGGCCTCATCTCTTAAGGGAAAAAAATTAACCCTACCAGGACTGGGTATTAAACTGAGCAGTTATGATCAATCAACTTAACAAGACTTGGCAAGTTAAAAGTTGGTACATTGAAGTCAAGTGATGAAAACACATCCTCATTTCTCAATCAATATGGCGCAAGTCAGAAAGTGGGCCAATTCAATTTATCTCTAAAGTTCTGTTTGAGATATTGGTGACAGCAGCCACAAACAAAGTTATTTACCTAGCCTAGCCTTAGAGTCTTCATAGTAAGTGACGGAAAGAGGTCTAAGGAGTTTTCTAAAGCTAAAAAAAAAAAAGGTAAACAAGTTTTAAAGATGCCTACTCACACAATGAAATTCATTTCCTATTGTAAATGTGCGATAATGTTAGCAAATCTTCAAAATTAAACATAGAATGATTTGCATTCTGTCAACTCAGGTCAATAGGCGTAGACTACGCTTCAAAATTGTAATCGTTTCAAATTAAGTAATGCTGAAGATTATGATGAGCTGTAAACTTAAAATTATTTGTTTTGAAAGGTAAAATGATATAGCCTAAGTATTGATTTAAAAAAAAGTATTGTTTTGAAAAATTAGCCCCTAGTAATATTTATTAGAAGCAGAAACAAAAACCTGGCCTGAGCAAAGGAAAAAAAGCAATAAGAGATTGGGATAGGAAGAGTAGTATGTTTTTTTTTTTTTTTGCTTTGTAAAATAAAGTGTGCAATTCTAGGGTATTTCATTCTATTTCATAAAGAGATATAAAGCAATGCTTATAAAAACATATGCGCAACAAAACATTTTATTTCAAACAAGATGATTGGTAGTTGAACTTGATTGCTATAAAAGGCGGCTCCTGTAAAATATTGCTGGGAACTTTCCAATGGATGATACAAATTTATATTAGGTCATTGAAGTTGCAGAAGTAAATTTCATCCTTCTTTTTTTTTTTTTTTTAAATGAAGGTTGAATATCCTGATATAGGCATTACTTTACGTGTTTATTGACAGTTTGGAATTTAGAAGGGAAAGATTTTTATTCAGTAGAAGGTTGTATGGTAAAGTTAAAGGTTGATCTGTAGACTTAGTTTGCTTTTAAAAGAATTTACATATAAATTAATCCATTGCCCAAGAAGACTACTGTCTAAGGTGGCCACATATTGTCTGTGGATGATCCTCAGTGTTTGCCATGAACAGGTTCGACTGTAATATATATAAGAAACAGTTGCTTTAAAACAAGATCGATCTAGCTATATTTTCTCTGAGGACTTTGTTAAGACTGAAGATTTTAAAGGCTGTATTTAAATATGAACAAAACTCATAAGTCTTGGTCCTAAATTGATCTTATTGACCTTTATTAAAATGAGTTTTATCATTGGGGCTGAATAAGGACTTAGCTGACACAAAATGTTGTTTTGGGAATAAATTTATAAATCTCTATGCCTGACTACACCCCAAACCAAAGAAAACCTGGGAACAAAGAGCGCTTAAGCTAGCAACTGAGGAGGGTTCCTCTAATTTTACCAAACTGATTTTCTAAAGCAGTCATATGGCAATGTTTGCTTCAAAATCGTGTCTCAAGAAAGTATCTGTCAACATGCCCTGCATTCAGTTGCATTTCTATCAGTATCAGAAAATTTAGAATTAAGGAACATTTGACTACAAATAAATTTACGTTTTGGAGGGTTGGAAAGAACAATTACTCATCCGTCAGAAGAAGTGCAAACAATACAATCTTATGTTTGCTGATTTTTTTTTTAATTTTGTTTTAAAAACCTGTTTGAGCATTGAGCTGTCTTGCAATGCCAGCGTTTTTTTTGTTTTTTTTTTGTTTTGTTTTTGTTGTTTTTTTTTTAATCGTGAAAACCCAGCAGTAGATTTTAGAATCATTTGCTCACTGACTTTTTTTTAAAATTTTGGTGGTTTGGATTTTGTTTGGGGAAGGTGGGGGTGGCTACCATTGAAAGGAACTTTTAATCTCTCTCAGCTTTACAGATAGATCATGATCGTGTTGCCTAAAATAAAGATCAACTTATTAGATGAACATTATTTATCATGAAAGTAAAGGGGATGCAGCAAGAGAATTTACTCTGCTGTCATGATATTGTTCAGTCTACGTTGACTTATCAGTTTTACAATAAAGTAGTTATGCTCTGAGAAAATAGAGTCAACTTAAGAGAAGATTGGTTCAAACGACGTTGACTGTAATTGAGGAACATTAATTCTGATAGCAGTTGATGAAGAGTATAATTACAGTTAGATTATAATGTGAAGTGCATGAGAGGTTAGGAAATAAGCCTAGCCTGGAATTAGAGTCTGCAGGCTGAAGGCAGCCTTGCATTCCTTCCCACTGCTTGATGGGTCTAATCGAGATAGAAATGATGCGGAAATTAGTGGGAGGATGCTGATTTAGTTGTAGATGCGGGAGGAAACATTTAGACTAAAAGAATGTTTTGGAGCATTTTGAACAATTTAATATAAATTTTTTTTTTTTAAAAAATTTTCAGGGCTTTTCTAATAGTAAAAAAATAGTCTTTTTCAGTTTTTGTATACTCTGGATGCATTCTACACAAGTTCTGTATGATAATTTTCCTTGTTGTAGAATTTTAAGTTTTTACTGGTTATAAGGGCTGCCATTTTGTCTTGTCTAATGTTTATGTCCTTTTTTTTGCAGGTGAACTGAAGACTTTGATCAGAATTGAGAAAGACAGGATGTACAGTAATTCCAAGCAGCCTCCACAGACATCCTCAGGATATAGAAATGAAGCAAATCCAGGCCGCTTTCCCAGAACACTGACATATAACGCTGAGAAAGGTTCACAGGCAGCAATGTACATGGATATAAACTCTGATGTCCAGTCTCTAAGCTCTCAGGATCTAGAGGAATGGGCCAACGCTTCTGCTGTTTCTGAGGACGTTCAGCCACAAAAGAAAAAGAGGCGAGTGCATCATCTCACTCTGGGAGTGAAGTTGAAGATTGTTACGGAATATGAGCAGGGCAGGAAACGCAAGCACATAATGGAGCAATACAAGCTTGCACCGTCCACTTTCAGTACACTCATTGCAAACAAGGAGGACATAAAGAAAAATGTGGGTACTTCTGATTATTCAAGCCAGCGGCGTAGGATCAGACAGTCAAAATATCAAAAAATGGAAGAGGTTCTTTGGGAATGGTACAAGGAATCATCGAAGCAGCCAGGCGGTAAACCCATCACCAATCCACTGATATGCAGCAAGGCCTTAGAGCTGGCAAAGCAAATGGGAATGTCTGAATTTAAAGCCAATTCTGGATGGCTCTGTCGTTTTAGACAGAGGAGAGGTATTTTCAGATCCCCAGCGGCCAAGCTAGCCAAGGCAAAAGCCCCACAAACTGCAAACCCAGATTTGGTTCGTGAGTGGACAAGCAATATCCTTCCAGACATAATCAGAAAGTATGAACCCAATGACATTTTCATCGCCCACGAGACTGCAATACTCTATCGCTGCACTCCTGATGTTATGCTCCCATTTTTAGGAGAGAGATGCGCTGGTGGAAGGCATCCCAAAGAGCGTTTGACTGTCTTGATGGCCTGCAACATGACAGGCACTGAAAAACTTCCACTCCTTGTAGTGGGCCAGCATGGGAGGCCGAAATCTCTAAAATCCGTACAAACTCTGCCAACAGAATATGTTTCAAACAAGAAAGTCTGGATGATTCCTCTGTTCTTTGAAGAATGGGTCAAAAGATTTGATAAGTTAATGGAGGACTCGTGGCGGCGGGTGGCTTTGTTTGTGTCTCCCTGTGGGTCACATACTCATGTGGAGAACTTGAACTCGGTGACTCTAGTCTTCTTGCCCCCAGACATTAATCTTCAGCCTGGCAACCAAGGCATAGTCCAAAACCTGAAGATGAACTATAGGGGGATCGTCCTTAAAAGATTTATGGATGTGATTGAGCAGAGAGGACCCTACGACAAGCTTTCCGTCAGCACGCTGGATGCCTTGCTGTGGCTGAGGGAAGCCTGGAATGCTGTTACCCCCCAGTGCATTGCGCTAGGGTTTAAGATGGCTGGATTTGAGTCTCTTGACCAGCTGGAAGCTGACAGTCAAGCAGTGGCATCTCGGCATGACAACCCTGAAGATGATTACTATGCTGTGTTTGATAAATTCGCTAGCGTCATAGCCTTGGATCCGCTGATAACAGCAGAAGGCTACCTGACTATTGACTCTCACCTGGTCACTTTTGGCAACATGTCTGCGTGTGAGATGATGTTGGCCAGAGCAGCTGCCCAGGGACCCGATGATGAAGAAGAAGAGGCTGATGACCAAATTGGTGCGACTGAGATGGAACCTTCCATATCTGATGCCAAGCAGAGCTTAAGCACACTGCTCAGATTTTTTGAACATTTCAAGGGAGAGCAGGAGACGTTTAAGTTTGTCTCTGACATGGAGCACTTCATTCATAGGTTGACTAACTCTTCGGTCAAACAGACAACAATATTAGATTATTTCATGAAAAGAGCCAACAAAAGATCAAAAGTTCCTAGGCCTAGCACCACTTTTTTCTTTCCAAGAAGCTGAGGGTGATTCCAGGTAAAGCTCTCCTCCCAGATCCTAGGTGTGGAGGGGTTTATAGGAAAATTTGTGCATCCTTTGAAAACAATTTTAGAACGAATTATTTGTTAAATCTTTTTCTTTAACTTTTGCAGCATGCCTGTATCTTGTTAAGCTTCTTTTCTATTTCATTTTGTAAAATTTAGCCTCTGTGGTGTGATTTAGATTTTACAATTACATTATGACTCTTCAGTTGAATTTATTTGATCATTCCCTTCATACCAATCTACTTCTACATTACCATTTGAAGATTTTCTGAAATGTGGGTTGCCATCTTCCATGAGCGTTATTTGAAATAATTGAGTCATCTATGCATAAATCTTTAGTTATGAAAAGTAATGCTTCATTTTTAAAAATTCAGTTTTGCATGCGTTCTTACTCTTAAAATCAACCAAACAACTTTCAAACATTAACCATGTTGATCATTAAAAAGATGGTCTTCCACTAACTGTAAGCTCATTTAGCACAAAGTAAAGGGACACAGAGCAACTTTTTTCACATGGATCTACTGTTAGTATCTAACTTTGACATGATATTATAATATATACCTCACTGGAAGTGAATTGCCTTTTTCAAGTTTGTTACTGCCGCTTATTTTCTTCAAAGTGAAAAAAATTTTGGGTCCACCTATTGGTAATTGCTCATTTACTAGTTTAGTGTGCTTATTGGGCTTAGTATTTGACTAACTGGGCAAATCATCAGTTACAAATAACTCCCAAAAATATTAAATTAATAATTTGATAAATCGTGAGCCAATATCTGTTTTCTAAATGCATATAAATTTTAGTCTTGGAAAGGAATGAAATGTTTATAATCAAGTGCCTATAAAGAAAACTGGGCAAAACTTCTAAATATGCACACAAGGAAAGTAAATCTATGTTAGCCACACAGCTACGTAATATCACCTGGTAACAAATAAATGAAGTGAAAATGGGGCACATTTCTTAGTATTGCTTGTGTTTTGTTTAAGAGGCTGTATCAGTCAGAGCTGACCTTCTAAAATGCAGCTGCCATTATTGAAGAATATTATAACTGAAGGATTCATTTTTCTCCTCAAAGTTTTAAAGATATCTCTTTCTCTTAACAAAAGTATTTATAAAGTCATTAATTTTTGGTAACATTTTTGTGACTGCCTACAGTTGACTAAAATACCTTTCATTTTTCTGTGTATACGTGTGGATTATGACTTTGCATATTAAGAAATCTTTCCAAGTGTTGTTTAAAGCAGAGCTTCAGGAATGAGTAAAGGAATTCCCCATCATATGGAGCCTTCCAGTGTTGAGGAATCACTGCCATTTTGAGAATGATAACGCTCAGAATATGTCTTTTGAAATTTGTAGTCTCAGATTTTCAAAGTAATTGGTAGAAAAAGGTGTTCTAAAAATCTTTTTACAGTTAGCTGTGGCATTTTTAAATTGTAAGATTTTGTGTAGTAGTTTTTCCGTCCTTCCTATGTGTTTTGCAAGCGAGCTATAAATAGATTAGGCCTCTCCTTTATATGGAGAACATTTATGTTTTTTTTTTAATAATATATGTACTATAGTCTATGTCTTATTTAAACAAGTTTGAATGAATCAGATATCATTGAATTAATGAGAATAAGATTTTGAGAACAAAACACTGACAAGTTTTATGTTATTGTATATATGCCTTTCTAGAGAGTCTGAAAGACATGCATGTGTCTTGTAGCATACTAGACATAGCTCTTTAAATTCAGTTTTCATCTTAGAAACAGCATAAGAAAAATTCACATAAGTTTATCTGTTTTGTAATGACTCAAATGTTGCCTTTGACTTGCTTGTATTGAATTCAAGACATATGAGATGTGGTCAGCTCAATGACTAAACCAGGCTATAGTCAAAGTCTCTGGAAAGTATCTTTGGGCTGAAAAAAAGTAAGTGTATGGTGTTTTGTCATTTCATTAGCTATACATAATTGTATTTCTCAACTTTTGCACAGGTTACGTCGTTTCATATGGAGGGAGAAACTAGGGATCTTACTTTCTGTATAAGTAGCCTAATTTTGAAGGAAATCTTGATTTTTGAGAAATTGTGATGTATAATACTGTATATTCCTTAAGTATGCTGAATCTCTTTCACAAACTGTTTTCGATTGCTGATTATATTAATTCTACCCTTGTAATTATCTGTATTCCTCAGTGTACTAATCTTCTAGCATGCAAAATAAACAACTGTAAACCTTTTTGTCAAGATTTCATTTAAGGCATAATCACATGTTGATATTTTTGGAAAACTTATTGTAACTGAAAGCTTAGTTTCACCCCAAAACAAGACTTTTTTTGCCATGGTGAGACATTCAAGATTGTTTAAGGTTAAAGTATACTGACTGGGACCATACAATGAGGAATAGTTTTTCTTTTCAAAATTGTGTCTCTATGAGGTTTTTGGAAATTTCAATGTGTTTGTCCATTTGCCTTTTTATTTTTCATGAAACGTATTTGTACGCTGCTTATTTGAAGGATGCATCATTCTTAAAAAAATTTATTTAAATCTAGTCCAATATTTTTTTTTTGGCCTCATAACAATTTTGTTTTATTATTATGCAGCACTTGTAAATAATATGATGAAAAGGAGAAAAAAATCACTATTCAGGCAATATATTCTGGTTGAACAAATGTGATTTGTGTCTTTTTTTTCTATTATTTTTGTTTCTAACATTTGATTTGCTCTCAATTTGTACTCCTAGTCTACCTTAATTTCTTTTCAATCATGTATATATATATATATATATATATATATATATATATTTTTTTTTTTTTTAAATTAATATAAATTCCTTCTTATTTGGTCATGAATATTTTTTTTTTATTTGTGGTGTTTTTTTTGTTTGTTTTTTTTTGGGGGGGGGAGGAGGGTTATTTTGATGTTTGATTTCTTGCTTTATTTTTTGTTCAACCTAGTCTTCTTTTTTTTTTTTTGTTTTTTTTAATTTACTACTCATATCAAAATAAAATTGAAGTATGTATGCACTGCCATTGTAATACAAAAGGTCAAAAGTGTCATGAAAGAATTTATAGATTCATGTACATGTAATTGCAAAAGAGTGGCTCATATTCTTTTCTTGCTGCGCTAAAGTTTTCCTTCTAAAGTGCTAATTTCAATTACCCTCTAAGACTATAGTAAATATGCACGCATAGAAATGTCTGTTGTGTATAACAGGGATTCCAAAGTTATTTTAAAACACATATTTACCCGTACTTTGACACTTTTTAACTGTTGTCATAAAAATGTACCTGTAGATTACATAATATCTGGTGCTTTTATGTAAAAACATTTTACGCAATTTACCCTTTCATTGTTCTGTATAAATGTATAAAAAATAATTAGAGGGATAAATGCGACATGGTCCTTCACTTAGCGTCCATCACCTGGCCTTTTTGAAGTTAGAAATCTCTCATATACTGTACAGATAAGACCTGGGATTGGTAGATCTGCCACAAAATCTCTGTGTAAAAACAAGCTATACAGAGTGGAAACAAATTTTAATGTTGAATAACTCCAAATCGCTGTATAAAAAATAATTAGAGGGAAAATAGTGACTTGGTCCTTCACTGAGCACCCCTCTCCAAGACCTGGCCTTTTGAAAGCTAGAAATCTCTCATCTGCTGTACAGGTAATACCCGGGATTGGTAAATCTGTTGTAGATCTCATATAAAAACAAACGAGCTATACTATGGCACAGAGTGAAAGCAAATGTTCATGTTGATTTTTTGAAATTGGGAATAACCAAATCCTCTCACTCATGGACAGTATTATTTTCTCTCTGTAATGTAAAGAAATGGAGAGTCTAGAAAAGAATAGTAAGACCCTTCTTGAACTCTCTTCATTGGAGTTGAGAGTGCAGCTCAAAAAAACCCCAAAAAACTGTTGAGGAAAGCCGTTTTTTTTGTGCTAAATTTTGAACATTAAAGTTATCCTTTTCAAAAGTTTTGTTCTTAGACATAAAATCTTGAAACTTCAATTTATAAAGAAATGATTTAGTTTTTGTGTGCAGCCAGTCTACCACAGAATGATCTCAGGTTTCTAGGTCCTCTATCAGGCCAGGGTGTC
>BLXT01003781.1:121815-139511 GCA_019648995.1 Plakobranchus ocellatus | reverse complement strand
GGGGGGGGTCTTCCCCCAATATGGGGGTACGGGGCCAAAATCCCCTTCAAAGCTCCCTGAAGTTGACGAATTTTTGCAATTTGAGAGTGAAAAATGTGGCCTCTCTTGTGGCAAGGGAGGGTTTCGGAGCTCCTGTCTTTTTCACACTCTATCACTCTCTTTTTCACTCTTTCTATATTTCTCCTCCTCTCTCTCTCTCTTGCTCTCTCTCTCTCACTCTTTCTTTCTGTCCATCTCTCTCCCTCTCTCTCTGGCCTGAGGAGGAAAAAAAGGCTAGCTTGCATGGGTCATCAGTGTTTAGGCACAAAGAATAGACCAGACAAATTCTGACCTATTACTTTTATTAGATGCAAGATAAAACATGTTTTTTATACCAAAAAGTTCATATAGAAAAAGTGACTTTACAACATTTGTTTTTGCCATGAACTTTACTTTCCATAATTGTTCGTACAAAAAAAGATATTCTTATTAAATGTAATTATAATATATCGTTATGTCGTTCTTTACTCTTTTATCCTCATTCCTTATCTGTCCTTTCCTTCGGCAATGTCCATGTCTATAGTATGTTCCTCTAAAGAACTTTTATTTGCCTAATGTAAGTTTTTGTATACATTTATTCTATCCCAATGCATCGCATTATATACAGACATTTTATTATAATGAATTTCGTTCCGTCCTTATCAAATGGGCTGCCGATTTTCAGACTGCTTAGTCCCAAATTATAACCAACTTATTGGTGTTTTTTTTGTGTAAACTGTGTGGGAATACAACAAGGCAATGCGTCGAGGCTTGCTGCATCTCATTCTATATTTAATCTGTTTATTGATTTAACGAGAAGCGGTTGTGTTACAGAGGGTAATTACTGTCTAAAATGGCCTCACATTTTGCAGCGACGATTAATTTCTCGTAGGTCGTTGTTTGAATCCCAGTTACCTTGTCATGCAGTAAGAAAGGGGGCAGAGTGTTGGCAGTATTCTTTAGCACATAGTCATGAGAAGATATGGCTTTCTCGGGGGTGGGAAACCTCTCTAACAACTGTTATACCACCAGATTGGTATCATGATAACATAAATTTCAGATTAACTGCCTCACAGACTCACTTGTCCAAAACCAATTCCTAACTCTTAGGACTTATAAGTTGATTTCTTTTTACTGCGTAATTTAATTAACTTTATCAACAGCAGGAAGGCATGGTGCTTCTTGGTGCAAAATTTCTCAAGCTCACTTAAGAGCCCCAACCCATGCAAACTAGCTAGGGTGAGAGCATGTAAACATTGAGCTGTTTGTTCAGGTAAATGTGTGGTTTATTGTCGCACTGAGTACAGATCCGTGTACAACAGGAGCAAGAACAAAACAGATTAAAAAACAATGTTAAGTGGAAATATGTAAAGCAGGAAGCATTTTGTGGTTCTATAGTTGTGAAGTCTTCACCCTCCCCTCATTACCATACGCCAGTCAACAAGCCATTGCCAGATGTGAAGTGTGAACAGACACACTCTCTCACACAAAGAGACACGCACTCAACATCATAAGTAAAAAATTTAGTTCAAGACATCCTACTACAAGCAAGGAGTATGATAGCATACTTTTATGATAAGTTACAAAACGAAGGATAAGCAAACGAGTACACATTGCACACGCATACATACACACATCCTTAACACTCTCTTCCAAAATGTTTTCCTTTCCAATGCCTCTGAGATTCAAAATGGCAAAGTCCCTCAATGGTTGGTCTAAAACTGCACTACCATCACATCAAGGTGAGACATAGTGTAATCCATACCAAACGAGCCAATCTCTTCCAGGCCCTACGACTGCATAGATGTGGAAACACACACACACGCTCTCTCCACTTATTGCACATATACCCACACTTCACATAATACTCTGGCTCCATCCGAGAAATTTCGCTCAGGCATACCGGAGGTTCAAAATCCCAAAGCATCTCAATAGTTCTAAAAATTGGACCATCGAGTTGATATTGCATTGCATCATTTTTGCAAGTGGCCAAGATTGTGAACACCCCCGCCCCCTGCCACAGACACACACAGGTAAATATAATACTCACCCAACTCTGTCTTCGATTAATTTCTCTCTCTCAAGATCAGTGAGAGATTGAAACTGACAAATCACAAATCATCTCGTTGCTTGCTCAAATATGACCATCAAGTCTAGGTCTAAGTGTGATTGCATCATATAATGTTTGCATGAAATAAGCCAATCACTGGCAGGCCTTACCCAAGGCCGCTCATAATTTTTCCCTGTAACCTGTCAGGGACTAAATAATAATAAAGCACAGGATTGGCTGTTCTGAAACTAAGCTGCCAATCATCTTTCTGTGTCTGGGAGTAAGAATGCTGCGTCCAATGACCATGTACATTGTGTGCCAAAAAACCCCACCCTCATTCCAGAGCTTTTCCTTCCCTACAACATCGAAGAGAGTAAGAGACAAGGTATTGCTCCCGCTCTCTGCAAAGTCTCCGGGGAAGAAGCCTATTTAAACAAACTTAGGGCGCTGCTTGCAAATATTTTCATTCCTTATGTAACACCGCTATTCTACTTTTAACACAAGAGTGGCCTAATTTTTCATTGAGCACAATAACTGACAGGCATTTTCAACATCACAATATTTTTCATCCACCTTGACTTAAGCATTAAAAAACCTGCAATAAAGAAACACTTCCAAAATTCTAACTGCTGTATGAGGAATAAGGGATAACGCCACTGGCTCTGATACAAGACCTATTCTACTCGATTCTCAGTCTGCGCCGAAGATAACCCCGCATCCCTGAGTCCAGCAAACGTCAAGTGAGTATTCTAACGACTCAGCCAAGGTAGAGGCGGCGAACAGATAAGAAGGTTATCTTTGCCTATGCTAAGGAAAAACCAGGGTTCTACTTCCTGGTCACTGTATACCTTTCTGACTAATTTACTCAATTAAGAACTTTTGTGTTGTTTATGCACTTGTTCAATCCGTTGAACTAATACACATTTAGATTGTGCAGTGGTAAAAGAGCTTATTATGTCTCTGAAGTGTATAACATATTATGCATTGCATATTTTAAAACAGCTTTGCAAAGTATTTATATTTTATATATAATATGGTTACACTTTATATTTGTGGTTGTATAACATTTTAGGCTTCATGACAATTAACCTGAGTGATAATTTTACTGAAGGTAGTGTCTTTTTTAAATGATTGGTTTCTCGTAAAATATTTAATTTCAGGATGTGAAATTGTGACAGTCATTTCTTTTTCATCACTGCGTTTTTACAAATCTTAGATTGGCGAACTTTATCCGTGTGTCCGTGTATCAGTGTTTTTGGGGTTTTTTTTTGTTTTTAATTTGTTTTGTTTTTTTAAAACTCATTTTTGTTACATAGAAGTGAATTGAACACGTCTGTATTACAGAGAACCTGCAGCTGTTAAGAAATCACCGTTCTTCCTTTGAAGGGAGTTTGTTTTTGCCTTTTCACTTCCTATTTTACTCTTATAATAATACAAACAATTAAATGAGGGTATTTCAAAATTTACTTTTGAGAAAAGACAAAAAGGACCCTCCCCTTCCCCTTTCTCTCTCCCCCCCGCCCCTTTTCCCCTTTTCCCCAAGAGAAAAAAAAATACAAAAATATCTACATCTACCTTTAAACTATCACTAAATCGAACATGCCTTAAAAAATTGTTCGGTGATGAGATTAGTACATTTCTTCTTCTTCTTTTTTTTGTTTAATCCTTTCTCTTGCGCCTTATATTCCAGCTCTGTTATCTCAATACTCCACTGAAGCAAAGTAGCCTAACTGAGGCAAGTCTCTACACCCTAACTAACCATACCTAGCTGACATAAAAATTTCAACCCGTTATAATTTGGCATAAAAGATTGCAAGATGTATAGGGATAAGAAAACTAATCACTAACTCTTTGCAAATCCTTAAGCTGAAGATTGTATCTCCTAACACTAGTCCCTGTCCTAAAGGATTTGTTTGTTGGTTTTTTTTTCTTTTCCAACACCTAGCTAAGTCCGCCATGAACCATACAGAGAGAAATTTTCAAGCAAGATGAGAAAAACAAACATACCTATCGAAGAACCATCTATGACTTTATTTGTTTCACCAATTGAGATCCTCTTAGTCCTTGATGGAAAATGAAACAGTTATTTCTTCTTCTTTTCTTTTCTCTTTTTTTTTTGTTTTTTGTTGTTATTCTTGGAAACAGTTACCTCTTTTTTGTGTTTGTTTATTTGTTATTCTTTCTTGTATAAATAGTAAACATACATTAAATATTGCTAACGCCTGTAATAATAATAATGATAATTATCATGACAATACATATATAACTTTTACATGTATGTTTTTATTACAGTTATTACTATTGTAACCATAATCATTGTCTTTATCAATATTATTACTGTTGTCATTTTTGTTGTCGTTATTGTTATTGTTGTTGTTGCTGTCGTTGTCGGTGGTATTGTTATTTCAATATTATTTTTTTCTTTCATCTTTTTTTCCATCATTACTATTGTCATGATAATTATCATTACTATTCTTACAGTCGTGAGCACCATTATGATCTCACAGCAATATCTTTCGGCCTTTTATTGTGATGTGATTTTTTCCCCCCTCTCCTTTCTCTTTTGTCTCCTTCTCCGCGCATTCTCCGCGCACCTGTCACTGATTTTACACCATTGAGGATTAGGCATGACAAAGTCATCATAGTTTGAGACTTTGCACACATTCTTGTTTAAAGGTAACAAAAAGACAGTCCCATTCTGTACTGGGAATGTGGGAAGTGCCTCCTTCGTTACTCTTTGAAGCAGGAAGCGTTAAAAAAAAAAATTAAAAACTAACAAGTTAATTCACTTCTCTTGGTCTAAGTTCATATCAATTAATCAATTGTATCATTAATGAACTTATCCAATCGGGTCAAATTTATAAAAGAAAAAGCACTGGAAAAAAACGACCAACGACATTGTGTATAGACTCAAATATTTTACATTCGGTAAAATTTTATATTCACTGTTACAACATCGAGCATACAAGCGTAATAATAGAGTTATATTTTGTTTGTTTTCACAGTTCAGTATTTTCAGAAAGAAGCATTCAGAATGCACCGACTCTGCCTCATCCTAATCGTTTGTCTCGAACTTCTGAATGAGCACGGTCGAGTCCTTTCGTCAAATTTAGGTAAGAATCGTGATTTAAATAGAATAAATTTAATAATCAGATTTATATTATACTTATAGCATTTTCCGCTTTGATAAATTTAAAGGCAAACTGAGAGGCTGCACGGAAACAGCGTTAAGTCGTATCGAAAAAAAAACAACCAAATTTATTTGCAAGTGTTATAAAGTTTGCACTTTGGTTGTTAATTCTAGGCTTTTTAGCTCTCATCCCTTCAGGCAACATTGTCGAATTTGAACCTGTTACAGGAGTGCCCCTGAATATTTCAGAGAAATTTTGCTAATCACTGCGCCACAGCTCTTCCATGTAAAGCTGATAAAATCAGAAAATAAAACTATTACCTTGAACTTTTTAAAAACCTATTTTTTTGTGTTTAAAAAAAGCCGCTGAGTTGTGTTTCTTTTCCATGTCACCGGCATCTCTATAGCTATAGCCTCTGGCAAGGGTCACTCGTTCTCCCTGCTGTCCCCGGACAAAGTGTCAAAAACTACCTACAGCCTGTCCACCTCGGCATGGACTGGAGTGGCCAGCACTGCAAGCTGTGCGCTCAGGACTATCAGCAAATGCCCTCTGTCTAGAGGGTTTCTGTACGAGCCTGTAGCTAGACAATGCACACCTGTACTGTGGCTTGGCCAGGGATCTGGAGGGACAGTCGTACCTCCTGGTTCCGCGGACGCTCAGCCGGGGAATCTTTACGTCAAAAATCAAACATCTGGACTTTGCCCAAACGGATTTGAGGTACTGGGATATTACATAGAGTGATCAAATTATACAAGATATTATTTCCCATATGGATTCTTAAAGAGACTATAATTTTACTTCTCTCTCAAGATAATTCAAGGAACCATTTTCTCCTCTCTCTCTCTTTCTCTCTCTCTTTCTCTCTCTCTCTTTCTCTCTCTCTCTATCTCTCTCTCTGTCTCTCTCTCTTCTACACTTTATCTTAGTAGTCAATGAATATGGCAAAGAAAAATACAATAAAAACTCTCTCTCTCTTTCTCTCTCTCCTTCTCTCTCTCTCTTTCTCTGTTTCTCTTTTTCTGTCTCTCTTTTTCTCTCACTCTTTCTCAGTAGTCAATAAATATGGCAAAGAAAGATACAATAAAATACTCTCTCTCTTTCTCTCTCTCTCTCTTTCTGTCTCTCTTTTTTCTCTCTCTTTCTCTCTCTCTTTCTCTCTCTCTCTCTCTCGCTCTCTCTCTCTCTCTCTCTCTTATCCGCTTTATCTTAGCAGTCAATGAATATAGCAAAGAAAGATACAATAAAATACTCTCTCTCTTTCTTTCTCTCTCTCTTTCTTTCTCTCTCTCTCTCTCTCTCTCTCTTTCTCTTTCCCTGTCTCTCTTTCTTTGTCTCTCTTTTTCTCTCTCTCTTTCTCTCTCTCTTTTTCTCTCTCTCTTTCTCTCTCTCTCTCTTTCTCTCTCTCTTTTTCTCTCTCTCTTTCTCTCTCTCTGTTTCTCTTTCTCTGTCTCTCTTTCTCTCTCTCTCTCTCTCTCTCTCTCTCTCTTCTCCGCTTTATCTTAGTAGTCAATGAATATGGCAAAGAAAGATACAATAAAATACTCTCTCTCTCTCTCTCTCTCTCTCTCTCTCTCTCTCTCTCTTTCTTCCGATGTATTAAAATACGGTAATGAAAACACAGGATAACTCTTATAGAGGGCAAGTCGCAAATGTATCACTATTTTACTCTCTCTGCAGGCAGTAGAATACGGTAGCGAAGGACTCTTTGCTTGTATCTTGTATCTAAGGACGCCGCGCTCATACAACTCTTCTACTAGTGAGTGTAACAGGTTGGGTGGTTATCTCGTCTCTGTGCGGACGGAGGAGAAACTCCAGATGGTCAGAGACTTGAGCCAGGGATTCTTTACGTGGGTCGAAATAGACGACCAGGCACAGGAAGGACATTACAGGTGGCAGGAGGATGGTGAGCTGTTGACACGCGCAGAACGAAATGCTCTTTTCTACCTTAGTTCGCTATCGCACAGGAATAACCTTTTGGACTGTGTGTTTTATCGCTATAAGTATCACAAGCTTTTCAACTTTGACTGCTCGCATCAGATCATGGCTCTGTGTGAGAGTCGGCCTAAATCAATTGTCTGTTAGTATCCGTGAGTTAAGTTGCTTTAAATCGCTGTCCGTTTGATTATGTGTCTAGATTACTGGATTGTAGCATATTCAGCCAATGGACATTACAGTGAACCGTGTTGCTCTGAATAATTTACTATTGTCATGTTGAGTCAATGGAAATTATTTACACAAGGACTAGTTTTCTGTGAAAAGCTGTTTGGTTCATTATGTGTACTATAGTATGTTGTTCTGTATGGCTTTATTGTCTGTTATGTTTCTATTATGTATCGTGTTGATTCAATAGAAATTACTGAAACATAAACTTGTTCCCGTGAAAAACTGGGTTCTCAATTCGTAATCGTTAAGTCAATAAAACTTCGTATTTCATCTCATACTTTCGTACCTCATATTGTGAAACAATAGAAACAGGATGGGATTTAACTCAAAACTCTTTAATCTTTGTCTTTATGATTTTGTTGAATATGTTCATAAGCCGCTAAGAAAACAAGTTCGCATCCACGCCACATCCAATGTTTTCTATATCTGACATTATAAAAACAGTCGTAACGTTTATCCATTAACTCAAAATAAACTTGTCTAGCTCATACAGAATCTAGAGATGAAGCTTTGTGTTTAAAAGGTTGAAATTGATGCCAAAGAACACAAAAAAACAGCGTCGGCCTTTATATGCAACTCTTTATGTGGTCTCAAAATTTTAACTGAATTCTCAATAAATGGTATGGCGGATTTTTTTTCTTGTATGCACATGGAATCAACATAAGTAAGACAAAACAGTTTTTTTTTTCAAAAGTAAAACTTTCTTTCTAGCCTGACTACAATGAAATAAAAAGTGCATAATACTTCCAAGAGTTGATGTTGATGGAATTTATTTATTGACTTGCATTATTTTTTTTCATAAACCATGACACTTGGAGAAAACAAAAAAGGCAATAGATATGGCAGAATGCAATCTTTAAGGTCTAAAATTTTTTAATTCGTTTGTTCTGTTTCTGTTCTGTGTTTTGTTTTGTCGTTGCGTTCTATTGTATTTTGTTTCAGTTTTTTCTTGCAAGAATCAATTTCGATTTTGCGACAAAACGAGAAATGTGATATTGATTGAACTGCATCAAAGTTTCTTGTGAATTCAACAGCTTTTCCCCACATTCTTTCAGATAAAACCTACTCGCAGTTCATGACATTGATTGGCTGGGTTTTGTGTGATCGTTCTTTTCAAAAAGATAAAATATTTTTTTCAGGACATACAAATGGTATTGTCGATTATGCTCAAAGCTAAAACTTCTCTCCTACATCTTTTTATCTATTTTTCCTCACCATAATTTTATTCTTTGCATTCTTTTCCTTTCTTTGCCTCCTGTAGTCCTCAACCGGCTGCTCCTTCTTCTCCAACTTTTAGTATTTTCCATTTTCCTCCTCCTTCTCCTCCTTCTCCTCATCCTCATCCTCTTTTTCCTCCTACTCCTCCTCCTCCTCCTCCATCTTCTCCTCCTCCTCCCCTTTCTACTCCTCCTCCTACACCTGCTCTCTCCTCCTCCTCCTCCCCCTCCTCCTCCTCCACCACCTCCTCTTCCCCCTCCTCCTTTTGCTTCTTTTCCTCCTCCTCCTCCTCCACCAGCTCTCTCCTCCTCCTCTTCCTCCTCTTCTTCTTCCTCCACCATCTCCTCCTTATAACATTATTCAGTCCCACTCCCATGTTAGTCATTATTCATTCCCCAATGGTTGTCTCACGTGTATCTGTTTCAACTACTCCTCTCTATCAAAGTAACGATCTACCAAACTACGAGAAGCATAATTTTCGGGCAGAGAATTCTCACCCGTAGAGAGGAAATCTGATGTTGGTTAAATACCGGTTAAAAGGAAGAAACTCTTTTAGTGTCATTTGTTTTTCTCAGGTCCTTATATTTAAAATCTGCTAGACAAGGACAGAGAAGAAAGCAACGTGAAGGATGAAGAACATTTAACTATTTTCTTAGCTGGTTATGTGAAACTATAATTTCAATTCTTTGTTTAGATGATTTCATATCAAATGATGGTTTTAAACATTATGTAGATCTGCTTAAATCTGTGTGTATTTTTTTTAAAACTTTCTTTTCAAGTATTTTGTTTAATACATTATGCATTATTAATATTTTTTTTCGTCTTTTTTTCTGCAGTGTAAGATGTTAATTATAAAATTCAATTCCTCTTTTCTATATTTTTTTTTCTTCTTTTTACTGTACTCTTGAATTTGAACTTGCATAGGATGCTGTTATTTATTATTATTTTTTTTTTATCCTATGCCTTATCGCTGACTGCTACTAGTGAAAGGGCTTGACTTGGCTAGGCCCTATGCAGTGAGGTATCGAATGACAGGATAACCACCGTGTTGGGAATCTGCACTACCTGTGTGTCTTTTATTTTCGTCTTGTTCTTCAGTTGTTGTGAATGAAAATGCGTTCGTTGGCTTAGATCTAATGAAAGCTGGATTTCTTTTCCTTCTCTGCTGTGTTCGATTTGTTTGGGGTTTTTTTTTTAAACCTCTATGCATTGACTTTATTGCAGGATGGCCTACTAATCTATGTGTCTCTATCTGTTTCAGATTTGTGATGCTGATGCATGATGACTAATCTATTTTTTGTTTTATTTTCAGGAATCCGTGTGCGGCACGTCTTATGCGGGCGAAGATGTAAAATATTATTGTTATAATTTTTTTTCTTCTTGTATTCATGAAGCTTATATTCTTTGATTGCTTAAAATAATGCGCGCTAATATTTGTTTATTTGTGTTTTTTATCGATCCGGATCATTGTGTATTTTAACTTTTGCTGTTGGGTATATTTCAACCCCTTTACTTCTACTCTGATACGATTTGATTTTTAATTTACATTGGCTTTGTTCTCTATATTGTTGTAGTCTAGAATTTTTTTTCTCCGCTAATTTGAAGGAAAGCTGGTGGATATGAGTACGGCTGATTAATTAAATTATGGCGAGAATCTTTGTAGCTTCATATGCATATAATCGCCCAACGGGTTGTGGAGGCGATTACGTGAGTGGAGGATGACAGAAATGAGGCTTATTATTATATAATATAATGTTGTTGGTGGGTAGCAACAAGCAGCATTATAGGAGTATGCATTTGATACTGAAATCTGTTTTCCATTGATACGCTGGTGGTAGCGCTATGTGTACCCTTTTGTGCAAGGTGGGACATTGCGGGTGCCAATATCCTACCTGTCTTTGCCACGGCTAGTTGCGGTCTAGCAACGGGAAGGCATTTTTCTCCGAGTACTGCGGTAGGCGCACGAGGAAGCCATGTATAACGTCATGTTTCGTGTTTGACGGTTTGGGGACATGGTTTAAATTGCACAAGGGCCGGCTTGGTTTTCGCAAGAGATGGAAGTAAAAATCCGGCAGGGTGCTATGATGGGGAAAACTGATTTCGGGAAGTATGCAGAAATGTACCAGTCGTTTATTGATGCTATAAGGAGTGAGAGCCTGATTTTACATTTTGAGAAAATCGAGTATTAGATTCTACGCCTTCTTTGATGTATCATTGATGTGCAATCTGGATAAGTGCTGAAATTGTCTGTCAAATGAGTTTATGTTGTATGAAGATGTTGGAGCTGTTAATGATGCGGAATTTTGTTTCATGCACCTGAAAGTGTACATTTTGTGTCGCTGTAGTGAGCAGGAATCTTGATGATATGCTGTGTTTCAGTTGTGATGTTACGTTTTCGTGAATTGTCTGTGACGTGTTATGAATACTGCTGAATATTAAGTGTCAGCATTATGGTTTTCAGTAGGATGCAATTGATTGTTGTTTTTTAAGTCTTATTATAAATGCAGGTATTTTGATTTAGATTGTTTCTTAATTGCCGACGAATTTCCCATTGCATGATAGTCGTATTTTATTTTATTTTATCATTAGTATAAGTTTAGGTCATGTCCTTACTGTTTTTTATATTTTGGTAATTTATTCTAGTACAGTGTTTGAGTGTTGTATGTGCTCAGATTTTATGAATATATTACCTACATTATATATATTACCTATACGAAATTATACATATTACCTACATTCACGAATTACATATATTACCTATTTTTTTAACCTATATTTTAAAGTGCATTGTTTTGCAAGTCATTTGTTGTAATGTTTATCATGCATGAAGTTTCTCATTGAAATGGTATAGCACTTGATAAGTTAATTTTACGATGGAATTGGTTCTTGGCGGTATGCCATGTACTTTGATTGTATGTTTATGCCTATAGATCCTCTTCATTGGTTTTGACGCAAATTTTCATAATTTGGAAATATTGATGGAGTTATTGGGTTGAGCAACTTTTGGCGGTTGGCCGTTGCTAATAGGGTTTTGTCTGCTCCTTCTTGTAATGTTTTTGATGTATGTTATATGCTTTAATACAACTAACGCTTGTCACAAGATCTGGATTTTTTTTCTTGACCGTGCGTTGTATTTTTTGGTATGATGATATTGTTCAGCCGTAGTTTTTAATGTTTTTATTCCAGTAGATGGACACTTACTTTGTTTGATATGGAATTACTGACTTTTGTATACTTTTGATGTTTGATGATGATACCCAATTTTGGTGGCGAGATATTGTATTCCTTTGATGACTTCGTGTCTTAGTTATGACAATGTGTTTTGTGACAATGCTGTATTATATATTCGCTGGGTGCCAAAGACAAGCAATTGAAGGTTCAATCACGCATTTTAAGCAACAGCGATATCAAGGCAGTTTTGAGATTATTTATGACCTTGATGCACGTGTAAGATGATGCTCACGAGTTAAAGCATGAGGCGAAGATTGTTTGCTAGAGTTAGGGCTACTTAAATGAAAAAATATGGAGATATAGTCTCATTTTTATTTTAATAAGAAAGTGAAGGATATAACATTGTTCAGTCCCACTCCCATGTTAGTCATTATTCATTCCCCAATGGTTGTCTCACGTGTATCTGTTTCAACTACTCCTCTTTACCAAAGTAACGATCTATCGCTAGACCACCAAACTAGAAGCATAATTTTTGGGCAGAGAATTCTCACCCGTAGAGAGGAAATCTGATGTTGGTTAAATACTGGTTACAAGGAAGAAACTCTTTTAGTGTCATTTGTTTTTCTCATGTCCTTAGGTGCTTTTGCGGTATGTCTAATCAGTCAGGGGTATCGTTACTCATTGCTGGCGCCTTCTCGGACCCAGCTTGTCGAAATAAATCACCACGATCTATTGAGTCGATTTTTAGTGTCTTTGTATGTGTCTTCTTACGGAAACAATACTGTTTCCGCCCTAGACCTCATCTTGACTTTCCCTGAACCTATATGTATGATGTTCATTCAGTTAATGCAGGATTCACTCTCCAACTTTACGTTAGTTCAGATGCAGAGGTAGATGTGTTTATTTCAGAGAGCAACGAGATAGATTCTAAGACATGAAGGCACAAGCAAAGCTAGAATAGATGTTGTCAGTTTTGTAGTTTTTCTATAGTCTTTGGTTTTAAGTAAAGTCTCGAAGCCTAAACATGTAGTGTTTTTAACTCCTCGCCCGGTATGGGGAGGGGGACCTTAGAGTAGGCTAGAAGTAAAGGTTAGGTTTGTTGTTCTTATTTCTAGAACATTAGAATGTAGAGTCTACGCCACCCAGCAGCACCAGATACATGTGTAGCCTTAGATTTCTCTTTATAACAATATAACCTAGCATGTAGTCAAATAAACTTCATAACCAGATGAAACGTGTTATTGCATCAACTCAGAGCACTGGATCTGTTTGTTTGTGTGATGTAAAAGTATCAGTTAGGATACCTCTATGTGCCAGGCGTCAAAGTAAAGATTTTGAGCTAATAGATAAAACCCGCTATACGATCCGATGAAGGCCTAGTCACGATAGTCGTGTGGCCTGCGGTTATGCTTCATCCTTTTCCTCCTTCTCCTCCATCTGCTCTCTCCTACTTCTCTTCCTCCTCTTCCTCCCCATCCTCCTCATCATCATCATCATTAACATCATCCTCCTCATCATGGTCATCATTATGAATAATATAGACACCGATGAGATCACTACGTTCCTGAACATTGACTCCATCACTAGAGGTATCACCATTATCAGCATCATCAACAGTAGCAATAGTACCATCTCAAGTATCATTACTACATTACTATTAAAACAATGATCATCACAAAACTGGATTTAACAGTCGGTATGATTAAGGAAATTTATAATTTTGCTTATTTTATTTTTCTCAGGGAAACAAGGGCTACAACTCCAGCTTTCTATACCTATTATTCAATAGCGTTATCTCCCTTTCCAAAAATTCATTTGAGAGATAGCAAGAGAGATAGAGAGAGAGAGAGAAGAAAGAGAGAAAGAGACAGACAGACAGACATAAACGGAGAGAGAGAAAAAAATAAGCATCTATATATAACACACACACATATAATATATAATTATATATATATATATATATATATTTATATATATATATATATATATATAAAATTATAGCGCGACGTAATTGAGTAAATTTGGTTATTTTTGTTTTCTTTCAATACATTAAGAACACAAAAAAAACTATACGTCATGCCTCGCTTGCTTGCGTTATGGGAGTAGCTTGAATTAAACTATTGGCTAGTGTTCTTACTCATGACTCGACGAAAAGTGAAAAGTTCGAAAGAACAACAAGAAATATGTCATTAAACAAGCTTATTTAAAACGCGCGTCTCCTCAATTGATAGAAGAAATAACTTAATAACGTGTAAAATTTTGTGAATAGTAATTGTTGACTTTTTAAAATATATATGTGGTTTTTTTTTGTTTTTGTTTTCAATATTACGAGGGACGTCCGAAAAGAAACAGGATAAGGGGCATAATTCTTGAACCAATCCATATTTTTTAATTCTGTAAACGGGAAACACAAGTACAACAAATTAACTTTCACGGTGCGCAATTTCAGCACCATTGATGAACGCACTATTGAACACTACTGGTTCCAATATGGCTACCCCCATCAAAGAGTGGTCAAAGCTGGAGGTCAGAGCTGTTGTGCGTTTTTTGTTTTCGAAAGGAACAAAACCTTCTGAAATTCACAAACAAATAGCAGAAACATATGGTGAGGGTGCTATGTCAAGATCTAGAGTGTGTCAATGGTGTACTTGGTTTGGGGAGGGCCGAACCAGTCTAGGTGATGAGCCAAAGTCTGGTCGCCCGAAAACATCGACCAACGAGGAGAACACAACTCGTGTTGACGAACTCATTAGATGTGACAGGAGGATGAAGATATGCGAAATTGCTTTGAAACTCGAAATTCCAAAGAGTACAGTTCATGAAATAGTCCATGACACTTTGGGATATCGGAAAGTGTCTGCAAGATGGGTTCCAAAAATGTTAACGGAGGATCACAAGCTTCAAAGGAATGCGAAAGGTGTGATCCTCTTAGACATTTTGCCACAGGGTCAGTGTATCAATGCTGCCCGATACTGCAGCACTCTTGACCGCCTTAAAGAAGCAATTCGTCGCAAAAGACCTGGGCTCTTGAAAAGGGGTGTTGTGCTTCAGCACGATAATGCGAGCCCTCATTCAGCAAACCTTACACTGCAATGGCTGCAGTGCTACGGTTGGGAAATTCTTCCTCATCCTGCCCACAGTCCACACCTGGCACCCTCTGACTTTCATTTGTTTGGACCCTTGAAGCGCCATTTAGGAGGCATGGCTTTCGAGACAGAAGATGACCTCATCAGTGAATTGAGGAATTGGTTTGATAATCTTGACGTTGATTTCTTTCGAGTGGGTATCAATTCGCTGCTGTCGCGCTGGCAAAAATGCATCGATCTCCACAGGGATTACATTAAGAAGTAGTGAAAGAGTGAACTTCAATCTGTGTGAGTTTCAAATTTATCTGATGAAAACTCTTTGAGTTATACCCCTTTTCCTGTTTCTTTTCGGACATCCCTCGTATTATTATTATTATTTTTATACGGTTTTAAAACAGGCATCAAACCAATCAAAATAGGGTCTCTGTTAAGGGTTCTAAATCTAAGACCCTAAATAAAGAGGGATACATTTAATCACTTGAATGCATTGATTATTAACAAGTAACCAGCTTGCAATAGCTTATTACCATTGTGAAGGAGTAATCTTTTTAAATACAATTACTCTTACTGACTCTAGCCTCAATGTTACTGCTCAATATAAGAAAGCCAGCAATTTTATATTTTGTTCTCGTCCAACAAGGATAAGAAAGTCTGGAAATTATCCGTGATGTCACAGTTCTCAAAGTGGTCTGCAACTCAACTTGAGCAGTCGAGATAAAGGAAATTTGTCAGAAAAAGTGTCGTAAGAAAATAAGGGACATAAATCAAGCATAATTAAACTAAACCGACATGTTCACACTGCCTTACTTCCCTTTTTTTCTTTTTCATTTTACTTAGAAAGGAGAGGCTTTCACAACGCCCGAGAGCCGAAGATGAAACAAGAATCCTGAAGGGAAAATCAAATCAAGACATCAAAAGATCTCTCTCTCTCTCTCTCTCTCTCTCTCTCTCTCTCTCTCTCTCTCTCTTTCTCTCTCTCTCTCTCTTCACAGAAATTTGACAAAGTCAGAGTGAATTCCACAGGCCAGAGATCGAAACGGAAAAGATCAACCATCTTGTATCATAATTTGTATTTACTTATTTCTCCCTTCTAAAATAAATTAAATGTGTAGCACTGTGTAGCTTTTACCTAGTTTTAATACCATTCCGTGGACTCCTTCGCTCTTACTTCACTTACCCTCGACTTGGTCACACATTTATAGCTTCAAAACAATTATTAGTGAACTAAATATTCTTGTGTTAACTTATCTACTGACCTAGAGTTATCCTGAAATAAATTACGAAGTGAGCATAGTACATTTTTAGTCAGCCTATATATAATGCGTGAGAAATATTTGTTTGTTACAGGAAGTCTTTCTAACTAAATGTAATAATGAAATGAAGAAGACGTTCACTCACTTAGACATAGCAACAGACAAGACAAGACAAGAGACAAGACAAGACAAAAGACGAGAGAAAATTACAATAATTATGTCCGAGTAGAATTCGAACCCGCACCCTCGCCGGCACCCACCGCCTTGCCAGACAGAGGAACCAAGCAAACAAGCACTGAGCCATCCGCTTCCACAAAAATAGAAGCGTTTGACTCAATTCATTCGCCAAGCCACTCCATCCGACTAGAGTATTTGTGCTAAAGTGGGAATCCCCCAGACTATAACAAGATTACTGAACGTACCACAACACCTACGACTAACTGTGGATCTTCAAGAGATACATGATAACCAAGCAGATATATATATATATATATATATATATATATATATATATATAAATATTAGAAAGAAAGGTTATCCACATAGGAAGCCAAGACCACAAAGCTAGATCTAAGGCTCTACTAGAGATACAATGTGAACGACACAAATATATAGAATAAAGAAATGAAGAAGACGTTCACTCACTTAGACATAGCAACAGACAAGACAGGACAAGAGACAAGACAAGACAGAAGACGAGAGAAAATTACAATAATTATGTCTGAGTAGGATTTGTGGTCTTGGCTTCCTGTGTGGATAACCTTTCTTTCTAATATTTATATATATATATATATATATATATATATATATATATATATATATATATGTATATATATCTGCTTGGTTATCATGTATCTGTGGGTGCCGGCGAGGGTGCGGGTTCGAATCCTACTCAGACATAATTGTTGTAATTTTCTCTCGTCTTCTGTCTTGTCTTGTCTCTTGTCTTGTCTTGTCTGTTGCTATGTCTAAGTGAGTGAACGTCTTCTTCATTTCTTTATTCTATATATTTGTGTCATTCACATTGAATCTCTAGTAGATCCTTAGATCTAGCTTTGTGGTGTTGGCTTCCTGTGTGGATAACCTTTCTTTCTAATATTTATATAACTAAATGTAATAAAGAGGAAGAAATGAAATTGATAAACACATAAAATAACAAGCCTGTCAGGACGTCAAGATTGGGACTCAACATTTCGATCACTGTCAGTGAGATCAAGTACCTAAAATCCCTAGAAATAACGTAGGCCTTTACTGTCCTTGATTAACAATGTATTAACATCAGTCTCTTGCAATTCAGCGTGTTCTTAGCAATTTTATATATTCTTTTCTAGGCCAAAACCGCGAGAAAGCGAAGCAAAAACTGACGACAAGCGTAAAGGCGGCGGTTGCAAACTTTCGACTTAATCACCTACAGCTCCCAAACGATAATCATGAGACTAAAATATCATGAGTCATCGAAAGTTTAGAGTCTTTGGTAGTTTCATTTGGCCTCCTAAATACTGAATGGTCTCTAATAGAGGGCCCCACCTGTGCACTGTCTAGTTTCTCATATCCTTTCTCTCTCTCTCTCTCTCTCTCTCTCTCTCTCTCTCTCTCTCTTTTTTTT
>BLXT01003780.1:79136-90821 GCA_019648995.1 Plakobranchus ocellatus | reverse complement strand
TAATAATAATAATAATAATAATAATAATAATGATAATGATAATAATAGTTTTATTATTATCTTAAACTCTATGTCTTACTTCCTGGCAGTATTTAGATCTCATTGTCAGGGTTTAAACTAGTTTTTCACTTTGACTCTCTTTCACCCTCTCTTTTGCTCTCTCTCGAGGGGAGAGATAGAGAGAGAGAGTGAGTGAGTGAGAGAGAGAGAGAGAAAGAGAGAGAGAGAGAGAGAGAGAGAGAGAGAGGGAGAGAGGGAGAGAGACTAAATAAAATCTATGTTTTTTAGCGTAGAAGACAAAATTTAAAGCGACATGAATTTATCACTATCTTTAATGCTGTATAGTTTGAATCTTTTGCTTTGTCACACACATCAGTTATTGAGGCTAAGAAAAATAAGTTAAAGTTATTTTCCATAACTGTCATTTTATTATAAAACTGATAAAAAAAGCCTCGCAAATTTAAGAATTGTTGTATATCTTGCGCCTCAGAACAGTCTACTTATGATTATGAAAATAGACTAATGATTATAAAAATGTGTTTTAAAACGTAAATCGTCATAATCATATGGAATCGCTTAAATCCATTAGTTTTCGATTTTTTCAAGGGCTTCAAAAAAACCTCTTTCCTCAGTATGTGAGTAATGTGCTTTCCTATCGCATCAACAGTTTAAAGGAGCGGCTTGATCGGTACTCTTCATGAAGTGAACCTGACTATTGAGCACACTTGACGATAGCTCCTGCCTGTAGCTGGGTGACACAAGGGGCAGACGATAGAAGAAAGCCTGGATGCTAATAAGTCTGCACGGCGGAGATCTCGACAGGAGGCTTAGCCATGTCAATTCGAGTCCCATGAGCACAATCGTTAAGGCGGAGGAACTTGTGAGAAGCAGTCGCTCCTTGAGGGTTTGCTGCGATCTGTGATTTGGTAAGGATCTTTTAAGCTTCCTGGTATTTAAGAAATCTAGCAATTTTAAAATTGGACGAATAATATACTTATGCTGATAAATTTCTTAAAAATAAAGGCAAGCTGTATTTTACATCTATTCAACTCATGTATGAGTGTTGGTGCTCACATTGGGCTGTAGATGAGAAACCATACGCGTGCAGTGTTGGTGAACAAATTTGTGAAGAGAACCATCTAAAATAGCTGCAATATTTCGATAAGTTTTCTCTTCGTTTTCTTTTCATATTAATCTGATATTTGTACTAGAAAGAATAGTTGTTTTTCTTTCATTTATAGGGTGTAAAGTTAACACAGATAAACATGTTTTAAATGCAGCCGATTTTCAGTTTTGTAACTCGGTAAAAAGGGAACATTTGTCCGTATTAAATTATCTATTTTCATTTTTCTTCCCTCGTCCAACATTTTACAGCACGTCAGCCATAAGATGGCGCTTTGTGATCAGACCGATTCTTATCATGGTAGATTATGAACAGGAACTGAACACAGAATCTTCGGATCAAACGGAGGATTTGTAGCAGTCTAAAGCGTCGGCGTTTATCGCTAGACCCTTATGGGGCATTTGATCCTATAAATGCTTTATCCTCAGCCGCATACTTAATCGGTTTATTTGATCATTTATAAAAAAAGACAAAATGAAATCTCCTCATTCACTGTTAACGTTCAACAATACACAGTAACACAATTCTTTCAAGCCTTGACAAGAAACAAGACAGAAGACAGAGTGGAGAAATGTCGATTGTTCATGGAATCCTTTAGAAGTCTTAAAAGAGAATTATAGAACAACACTACTATTCAACTCAATTTGGGCCTCAGACATTCTGATAAGGAAAAGAATTCAGTTATATAGATTGAAAAAAAACCCATTAAAAATGAGCAAAAGATTAAAAATACAAATTACAGCCAAAGAAGATAATGGTATGAGAGAGATAGGTTTGTCGAATCATTTTTAAACAGGAAAGATTTTTTCTTTCTTTTTTAAATTATAATGATAAGATGCGTTGTAGAGGTAAATTACAGGATAGGAAAGGAAAGTTTTTCTTCTCCAATATTTTAATTTTGCCTGGAAAATAGAGCCTTCATGATTCTATTTTTTTTTCTCTTAACGATCAAGTTTTCATGAAGTTATTATTAGACAATGTCTCATCCATAAAATTGGAGCAATGAAGCGATAAGAAAATAAAATGAGAACAAATAAACAGAGAGGAAAAGAAGGAAAGGGAAAGGGAGATACAGAATGAGTGAGAGATGGAAGGATATGGAAAGAAAGAGAGATATTGTTTGTATTTTTCCTTAAGTCTAAGCCTCTTAGTGATAAATTCTGTTGGCCTTTTTTTCTTATCCTTTTTCATTTTCTAAATATCGAATCAAAATCAGACCGGATATAAAAATTGCATAGAAATTTGTATTTAGAAAAAATCATTAAAAAAACCAGATTGACAGAAGAAAGCAGTCGAATGATGAAGTCTTTATAGGGAGAGAAAGTTCGAGGTGAGCAGTTTCAAGCAGTCTTGGCGAATCATTGAAAAAAAGCCTTTAAAGAGACCAAGGGAACAAAATTTGCAGCACGACTGACAAAACATTGGATCGTTATATCTAAACTCTTCTTGCAATATTTTAGATATAAATGCACTGTGGTGGCAAGCTAAGTCTGTATATGAACTAGAGTATTATAGTATAAATATATTCCCATATACATAAATTATTACATAATATATGTATGCTTAACTACCTACCATAATATTTATCAAATGTAATAAGATTAAGTCTAATGATCAGGACAAGGAACAAAATGAATGCAGCTTAATATTAAAGAACAATTTGAAATATTTCCTTAAGTAAGAGGTAAAATAAAAACACTTGTCTTCGTTGAAAATCTTGACCTGAAGAATAAAGTAGCTGCCAAAAGTTTGTCACAGACTTTTACTTAAAACTTTTGGACTGACTTGAAGAGAAGAATGTTGTTATTGATTTCTGCCTAAGGAACTTCTCAGTTGAGTCCCGGTAATTATTACTCAATTTTTTTTAAATTTTAATCCAAGCAATCTGTGTCTCGAGATGTTTTCACGTGGAACTGCTTTTAAAGAACACAAAAGTGGAAACATAATAAGCACCTGCATACTCTTTATATAGTTTACCATTTCTTGTAAGTTTCCGTTATGTATTATGCAAATTACATACCTTTTTTGCTAGTCAAGTCAAATTTTTTAAGGTCTCTGGTTCTCGTAACTTTATAATATCTAAGCCTACTAAGTCTTTCGGATTTAGAAGTAAAGATATTGTGGCTTGATTGAAAGACCATAGGCAGATAATCTTTTACAGTTTTATGCTTAGCTTGTTTCTGGAATATAGGCTTACAGATAAACTCCATGAAAAACTTTAAATGCCCGTAAGATTTTATATTTGTGAACACTTTGAATTTCAGATTTTTGACTTATCTAAATAAAATCCTCAAACAATTGCAAGCTATTAATTATCAATCCAGATATAATAAGCTAAAGAGTTTTTTTTTCACCAAAGCTGAAGATGTTATAAGCTCTTTGTCTACTGAAATAAATTGTGTCTAAAATGGTGTTTTTAATGAATATTTAAATGTTATATAAATTTTTAAAAATTTGATTTGTTTTTCAGCAAATTTTACAGGAAGTTTAAAGCTAATATATCAATGGCATATCAGTTGCAATAGGAAACTGACAGAACCTATATCGCAATCACAGTTTACAATCTCCTAACTGTTCAGGAAACAATCTGTCAAACGCCCATGAATGTGGCTAAAGATTAACAACGTTGCATTGCCTTTAAGGTTCGGCAAAACGTGACAATGAAACAAATCATTCTTCTTGTCATAAAACACCTGCGGTAGTTAGAGAAAAAAGTAAAAGCTAGCTGCCTACTTATAAATCGATACGGAGAAAACCAGATAGAGGCAAAGCAGCTCTGTAAAGTGATGTAATCTACAACTTAAGGAACTAGTATTTAAATTTAGAAAACAAAACGAAACAAAACTAAAACAATTACGATGTTCAAAGAGTACTTAAGATAGAAAGAACGTTTCAAATATCAAAAGGAATACAAACAAAACAAGAGGAAAAAAAAAAACAATTTGGAAACTCGACAAAAATCACCACTGTTTATCGCCATTCAACGCCTTTTTTGTGCTTTTTTGTTTGTTTGTTCAGACTTAAATGATACAAGGAAATAATGAGCAGTAGTGATTTGATGAAACAGATTAAATAAGCCATCACTAGTATTTATTACGTTTCGCTTAAAGTGATGTTTTTAGTTTTAAACTAAAGAGCTTAAGGTAAAATGTACACAATGAAAACTGAGACCGAGAAATTATACAATAAATGTCAAGGTCTAAAATAATATTCGAAGAAATTTCAACTTTAACACATGTTTTTGTGTTCATGTAGCTTACTGCATCTTCTTAAGCAAAAATGTTGTCTTTCATTAAAAACAAAAGCTGTTGGACTTTAAACAATTATTGCTTGTTGAGTTGTTTCTATATGTTTTTGATTATAATTGTGTAAAGGAAAAAAATAACATAAATACCTGAGGTGATAAGGAGGGTACATTCTCAAATTCCCATGACCCTCTTTAATAGCAATTGAGGATCAATTCAAAAGCCCCTTTTTAAACGTTTAACACAGACAAGTTTCCCGAATTTTTCCGTTTCTACAAATGGCTACAAGACTTAGCTTACACAACACAGAGCTTTTTTTTTTTTTTTTTCCTTTTAGTTTGTGTTAGTTATGGAGCTGTAATATGGAATCATAATTATTGTTAACGTTTGGTTCAATATGCTAACTAGTTCGTTTTTGTTTTTCAAAAGTTCATGCTCCTTTAATACAAGATGATAAATTTTATGTTTAGTCAATTCAACGTGATAAACAAATTCATTCAAAGCATTATTGTTCCCTATAAATTATTCCAGCAATAAAAGCTTATTAAAATCCATTTTTCTGGGCGGATAACTCGATTAGCCCATGAGCATGCCTGATTATTTCTACATTCATTTCTTTGGACATGGCTTTCCTTTGTTTGGAGGTTTATTACGGTTGTAATTTCTTGTGAATCAGATAATGTAATGAAACCCAATAAAATATTTTAGATGATCCATGTGATAGCATTTTCAGAATTATCAGTCTTAGTTAACAATATTAAAAGATTATTTTTGCATTATTTTATGTGAAGTAATTATCCACCTCAACAATAAGAGAAGACTTCTTTATTTGAAATCGCCAACTTTTTTTTTTCTTTTTATGTCAGGTTTTTCCATATTTCTAAAACATTTATCGCGGTCATTATTCTCAATTATTATTTTAGCAGATTGCCAGAAATTTTCGTAATCCCATTTCTAAAAATTGAAACACGATCTGGATTTTGACTCTCCTGAAATGGTTTCTCAGATCTAGAATTGTCAATGCAATAGAAAGCTCTGTCAATAAAACCAATTTTTTTTTGCTTTATCTACTCGCATATCTTACGACGTAATTCGAATAGATGCCCAAAGGGGAGAGACTAGATAATAATGATGGGATTTGCAAGATGATTCTCGGGATAAAACTATCAGCACGATATGAATGGCTCTATCAGTTTTCTATCTGCCTTTTGAGGGAAATACGATTGATTCCATTTAGATGATGGTCTTAAAAAACACAGAGACAGGATTAGCCCTTGGCTCTGTTTCTCTTTCAATTTTTTTTTTAACTTTGAAAAGTACCGTTTGCTTAAAATATTGCATGGTTTAAATGATGTTTTTCTTTTCTAGTATTTGAAGCCCCATTCCCTCCTTGTAAAACACGCTTTTCTCTACCTACTCATCTCTGCTCTTTCCTCGTCGTGCGTATATCAACATTAATTTCACCTCAGGTCCAACTTTGAATCGTATGTTCCTTTTTTTTTTTTACTAGCATATACTTTGTTTTATTTCACTTTTTTCTAAGCTTCTCTTACTCTATTTTTACCTCTACTGCAACTGCTACTAAACCTACTATTCTACTTCAACTAATATTACCACTACTGCCACTCTAAACACTACTCCTGTTACTCTGTGTTTCTAGTAGTTGTTGTTGTTGCTGCTGCTGCTATTACTACTACTACTACTACTACTACTACTACTACTACTACTACTACTACTACTACTACTACTACTACTACTTCTACTATTGCTGCTGTTGCCGCTGCTGCTGCTGCCGCTGTTGCTGCTGCTACTACTACTACTACTACTACTACTACTACTACTACTACTACTACTACTACTACTACTACGGGACGTCGGTTGCACAGTGGCTTGTGAGTCCGCCCTGAGATCTGCAGGGACCCATCTGTCGCGGGTTCGAGCCCCGCCATCGACGCCCCGGCCTGACGGAGGGCCTAAAAGCCTGAGATCACCTTGATGTGGACTGGCTATATACAAAAATCCACCCACTACTACTACTACTACTTCTACTACTACTACTACTATTACTACTACTACTAACTATTCACCAGATTTTTTCAGAGCAATAAGGAGAAAATAACTAAAAAAAAATAAGGAGGAAGAAAAAATTAGTGTGTTTTATTTCGCATTTTTAAAAAATATTTTTTTATTCGCGCTGATTCAGGTTTCGTACATTCTATCTCTTTAATGAATGACAGTTTCTTTGAAGGTTGGATATTTTACTGATCCATTTTTTCACATATTTATAGTGAAAAAGGGGGAGTGTTAGCTCACTCGTAAGGCAGTTGGCTACCAAGTCAGACGTCCGACGTGTGAAACCCAGTCCGGGCCAAGTCAATTTTTCATTGCTACTCTATATCCACCCAGCACTAAATGGGTAGCTAGATCTCTTAAGACCCGTGAAAGTAAAGGTGGCGAGGAAAGCAATGGCAAACTACCTCATAATGCCGCATGCCAAGAACAATCAGGACCCTACTCATGGTTCCCCGATGCTTGGATTTTAAGCGTGGGACCCACTTTTTACATTAAAATGAAAAAGTACACTACCGTCTTGTTGAGAACATTTGTGAATATCTGTTTTTTTACTTAAAGGATTAGTCTGTAAACTTACCATTTTCTGTGCTTCTAGATTTATTTCATTTATTTTCTACATAGAAAAAAAAAGGAAAGTAAAAATTTTGATTTTCTTTTACAAAATGTTTACTTTTCTTTCATTTTCTATGTAGACATCTATATGGAAGTTTTTGCTTTTGACTGTTGCCTATTTGAACAGCACTGCTCATACTTTCTTTTTTCTTCACATCATCGTTGTTGTATTATTACTGCTTTGCAGAAGAGATAGGAAAAATAGCGCTTATAACCAAAATAAGCGCTCGATGTACCCAGATAACTCAGATTGACACTCAGGCAAATTCATTTTATTGCAAAAGTCAATGTTTTTTGGACAGATATTTGTCATGCATAAACTGATCTTTCAAGGCTCGATGAGAGGAAACCAACTTAGTCACATTTAGGTAAAAACAGATTTACGTAATCGACATTTATAGATTCAGGCGGTTGTATAATTCACATTTTACGATACCCTAAGAAGAGCCCAATCAAACCATCTAACTTTGTCTACTCTATATGGTTTCTGTGTGGATGAAAGAGAATGGGGAAGTATTGCCCTGAAGGGATCCGAAGCCTCACAACAACGGATGGATTAGTGACGATGGAAGGCCACCTCTTGCAGCTGCCCGGTCTACTCCAGCCAATAATCTATCTCGTCCACGTGTTTAAAACTTTTATGTGGGTGATTTTCATAGCTTGTGGCAAACCAACGTCATGAAAAGAAAGGGTGTGATATTTTAAAAGTTGCAAGGCGAAGGAGTTTTATCAAGGTTGTGCCTTTTCCCTTGCAATTTCTTTTTATTATCAAATAAGAAATGTACACAAAAAAGTTATTTAAGGACAGAAGCCCAAATCAAACAGAGAATACCTTTACAGTTTCAATCTTAAATGAATTTGTGTTTATTTAATTATTTTCATATGGTTTCTTTTTTCAATAGAATTATTATTGGAAGTTGACCCACTTACTGAAATTAGGAGGAAAATTGGTTTCACGAGGAATCTGAAAACATAATAATAATAATAACTTCTTGTGTGCTGGAAAAAAAAACTGAGCTTGAAATTAATTGGCATTAATGCCGTAAGTTTGATTTTTCTTTTCAAATATTAATCGAAATGGCATTAGGTTGAACAGTTTGACATTATTTCTTGATTAATTAATTATTGATTTTTCCTATAAGTATTTTATAAATTTTAATTCTGTTCTTTAAAAAGGCCGATAAGCCCAAAATATGTTTTTTGTTGCTTAAGTATGATATCGGTTACGAGAGGCAAACAACATCAAAATGATAACAAAAATATAAAAATAGCAGAAGAGGTGTTGATTTGTGTTTATCAAACTTTAATTCTTTAAAAATATATTATTATAACTTGTGTGTACGTTTTATGAGATCGAAAACTCAGTACAAAAAAGATATAAACATGACACAAACGCTTGAAATGGAAAGCCCTAGATTAAACTCTAACAATACCAAGTATTTCATTTTATGCAGAAGAGCATTGCATGATATCATGTCCATTAAGGTTGGCCTTCTTGCCACAGTGATGTCAAAGCCTTTGTTTTGGTATCGATTCGAGGTGATGAAGGACACCATCAGAATCTGTCTGTTCCTTTGTTAGATTAGCTTCAGCATAGACTACCATGGCTGCACCTCTATGGGTGCCAAATTGGTCAATTGATCTGTGAACACAGCAGGGAATACCCAATGCAGCAGCCAGATTTTGTTTTCTGTCTGTTATCTCTGTGAACCTCCTTGGGACCTTTTCAAATTTGTGAAATCTAATTATGTGTGCTGTTATTTCAAACAGTGCCTGTTGCTCCGAACCCTAGTACTTGACGCTTTGAGGAATCCAAAGCTTGTGAAAAAGTGTCAGAGCAGAGGTAATAGTGTGGTCTCTTTGGCAAATTGTCCACAATATCTATGACGACAGGATGGCCATGACCAAATGCCCTGCCCCTTGACGAGACCTTGATAGGCTGCATACCCAAGTAATGTGGCAATAATCCGTCATGTGGCTAATTTGTTTTTCTTTGATGCATTTCCAAAAAAACATTATCTCCTGATACTGTGTTATTGTCTCATCAAACAAGAGGTCTTTTTTTAACTGGAAGACTCCTATCATCGAGCAGGTTGCAAGATAGCCTACGCTAAGATTAGACTATTTTGATACAAGCTACAAGATTTTATTGCTATGTGAATGTAGTGCATACGCTGATCAAACCCGTTCCTGCATATTGTGTTGCTCAATACAGCTTTAAGGCTGTTGTCCAGAGGCTCCCAGTTTATTTTAAGTTCAGGTTTGCTGTTGTCACCATGAGCAAATAAAGGGAAAGCCCTTATTTTTGCAATAACAGATGTAAATGGATGGCTATCGTTGCTTTTTATATATTTTATTGTATTCTCTGAGTTCCTGCTTTCTGACAGCCTCGTCAAAGAAACTAACAGAACATTGTTGGGAAAAATCTTCCTAGAGAAACTCAGGTGACGCTGTGTCCTACTGGTGGTAGGTCTTCCTTTTCCATACCTAGACCGTGCAGGTAGGTGATTTCTCTTATTTTTTACTTTTCCTGTTGTCGGTGTTAGCAGGCCTTTTGTCTCCACTGTCATTATTTGAAGGTCCTGTTGAACTCAACTGTCCACATTTCAATGGCTTCCTCTTCTCAACAGTGCCCAGTAAAGATCGTTTGCACTATCATCCTCTTGTACGTTATTATTTTCATCCTCCTCTTCTGAAATTTGACATCTCCTGGCGTAGATATACAAACATCAACGATTAATCATCAGCTCTTTCCTCTGTTTGATTTAGCACTTGCTTTGGGGTGTAAAATTTGGATAAAAAAAGAAAGTACAAGTTTATTGGGATGATATTATTGGTAAAAAAAAAGCCGTATTTTATTTACATTTATTTGGGATAGGATGGGAAAGTAATATTCTAAATGTATCATGATTATCTCAGTTTTATACAATAATCAAAATAATAAACAGTGAATGGTTCCTAAAGAAAAAAAAACCATTCATGGTCATTTAACCCAGGGCATCCTTTTTAAAGGACCCTTCCTTTAAGCGAATACTTGGGCCATTTAGCCCAGCGTCCTTTAAAGGGACACGTGATTTTCAGGCTTTTAGATGCTCACAATTTATGGATTTCAGAAAAACTAGTAAAGAAAGGTAATCTGCAATGTTTTTGAACAAGAAACAAAAACAACTTATATAAATCTAATCCAAAATGTATTTCATTCAAACTGATCATTTATCGTCATTTTCAACAAACAGGAAGTAAAAACCAAATTTCCTCACTTAGATACTTGAAATAATGACAACAATAAAATTGAAATTGTAGATTGGCATTTCAAAATACGAATTATACATAAATATGAGAAATTAGGAACAATACGTTTTTTAAATATCACTTTTTCAAACTGTCCTCAAAAAAGTGGGCAGAGATGGGTTAAAAATAAATTAAGAGACACGTTTAAGATGAATCTTAATTCCATAGTCTTATTTGAGAACTTTCCATAGGCAATAAGAGATTAGTTTGAAACAAATATCTAGCAGAAAGAGATTGATTAATGGGATACCAAGTATAGAGTGTCGGCTGCATGATTGAAAATGAAAAAAAAAACTTCTTTCTACTGATTTTCTCACCCACGTAAACCTTAATTCAGATTTATTCTTAGAAAATGTGTACGGCGCGCAATTTTATTTTGTTTTCACTTTTACTATTTTAATTAACGCGTAGCTCATGTCTGTGTCGTGACTTTCCGCCGATCACCTTCAGTAGAGTGAGAGAAGGTAATAAAAGAAACCATGAATATTCCTACTGGAATTTCATTTTTGACATAAATTTCCAGACAATTTTTTTTTAAATTAGCATTGCTAGTAATATTTAAATACTTTCATTTGTAGGTGTTGCGAAATTGAATACATCACCTGAACATTTTTTAGCCCGCCAATTATTTTTATTCAATTATTTTCATCGACAATCGACATTTTTTTTCTTAAATTTTATTTTGCTCTGAAATGTACGCACCGATTGTTTTTCTTTCAGGCATACTGCAAGAGCCAATAACCTAAGGTGAACGACATATTTACATTTTTGAGCGCGGTTTTTATGAACTGTGTGGTTTCTCAGCACGTGATATATAAACAAAATACATTTCATAGATGCTGCCCACATGTTTCCTTAAAGAAATATATGAGGACAGGCTGATAATTAAGTTCCGTTCCATCCTAACTTTTTAATTTTTTACAGCATATATATAAACAATACGTCAAACGAAAGCTTAATATCTCAGCTACAGACATAGCACTTTATTTTTCGACGTAGTCACCGTCGCGGTCAACACACAGCCTCCAATGTTTCACTAGTTGGCGCACGCCGTCAGCGAAGAATTCAGACGACTTTCCACGGCACCACTTGCGAAGATCTGCGATAACTTCCTCATCATTGTCATGTTGATGGCCCGCAGGTACTTCTTGAGTTAGGGAAACAAATAATAGTCAAAGGGGGCAAGATCGGGGCTGAATGCAGGGTGCGGTAGGGTCGTAAGTTCCAGCTGCCTTAAGGCGTCCTGAGTTTGGCGTGTGCGGGCGCGCATTGTCGTGTTGCAGGATTGAGTCCTTATCACGCCGAATACGTCTAAGTCTGAGTTTGAGAGCTCGGAGTGTT
>BLXT01003780.1:9627-22204 GCA_019648995.1 Plakobranchus ocellatus | reverse complement strand
TACTACTGCTGCTGCTGCTGCTGCTGCTGCTGCTGCTGCTGCTGCTGCTGCTACTACTACTACTACTACTACTTCTACTACTTCTACTACTACTACTACTACTACTAATGATAATAATAATAATAATAATAATAATAATAATAATAATAATAATAATAATAATAATAATAATAATAATAATAATAATAGTGATATTGATAACAACAATAGTAATAAAAAGGCAGCTAGATATAGGTTAAGTCCAATCCACTCAAAGACTGGATGTACGCCAACAGTTAGAGCATCATTAACATCTCCAACAATCTCAACAGCTTCAAAAAGGTCAGAAACTTCAGCAGTAACACCAGCAATTTTAACTTCAACACCATCAACAACTTTGACACTACCATCAGAAACTTCAACAGCTTTAAGATCATCGACAGCTCTAACAGTTTTAGCATCATCATCAACAGCTTGAACAAGTTCAACACAGTCAGAAACTTCAACAACTTTAGCACCCCCAGCAACTTCACTACCACCATGAACTCCCAAATCATTGACATCTTCACCAGCTTGATCAACCCCAATACTATGGGTATCGAAAGTCTCAACATTTCCAGCACAGTCCATAACGTCAAAACCACTGACAACATCTTCATTAATCTCAAAATCCCCAACACTACCTACAGCTTCAACAACTTGAACACTATCAACAATTTCAGCACCCTCGGCAACTCTGATATCATCTACAACTTCAACAGCTTTAGCTCGCTTGCCTTATGACCACAGAGCCAACCCATCCTGAAGAAATGCCATGCGTTCTTTAAATTCTCTGGTGCCAGATGATTTAAAAAAAAAAAGAGACCTGGGCTACAACTGCTTCTATTTGATGATGCCTAGATGCAGGTGAACTAACAACCCGCTTACAAACAGGCAAACAAATCTTTATTTGAAGAAGAAACTGCCAAGGGGACAAGTTTGCTGCGCAGATAGCGGTTATTTGAAGAATTTATGTCATCAAAATTTAAAAAGTCCTTTAAAACAAGGCACACAAGGTGGATGAAAGGCAAAGTTGTCTGCTTGTGAAAAGGACAATGACAAGTCCACCTTCCACTTTCACAAATCACTTTAAACTTACTGATTCCATCAGAACAGAAAAATGCACCATTTAACTGAGAAATAGAGATAGAAGACACCCTCTCATGGTTCGCTACCATCTTAACAACTGCATGCTTGACATACCTCTCATATAACGACACCAGTTGCGAGTTGGCAGCAGGAAATGTCGTCTTCGTAACAGACGCATTGAATTGTTCTTGTAAAACTTCATTCTGTTGCACAGACGAATGGTGTAGCAGTTCAATCACTGCCATAGGTAGACTCGTTGAAGCACAAAGCAACTTTTTTAAACGTTTATTTTCCGACTCACAAATATTATTTGTGTCACTCCCAAGACTTGGAAGCCCAAGGCGTTTACAAGTCGGCCAATGGTTAATGATGTCACTTCCCAACCAGTACTTTTCCAAGTAATTATAAAAATCATGAAAAGTCGACGAAATTTGTTCTAAAATACTGATAAACTTCAGTTCGCATTCAAGGTTCACCAACTGGTATGCAAGTGATCTTAGATTGTTTTTCTGTTCTTTCGAGAAGACATACAAGAAATTTTTTCTTTAAATGCTTTGTGAACATGAAAATGACATAAAAGAGGTTGAACATTGGGGAATACAGAGCACACAGCTTGCCTTTCCTTTAAACACTTATCTGTCATAAAAATTCTAGTTTTAGCGGCATCCCCAACAAAATTTTTAAAGACAGACAGCATGTGTGTTAAAATATCTGTAGTTTCTAAGCGAAGAAATGCATAGAAAACAGGTCTTCCCCGTCCTGTGTTGTCTTCCACCATTAATTGGTAAAGCGGATACCCACTTTGGTTCACTCTGTAAGTGCCTACAAAACAAGAAAGACAGATTGGTTAATGACAATTTTCAGGTCAAATCAAAGACATTGTTGAAATAATCACTGACCTGAAAAAATCAAAATGAGATGTGTAGTTGCCTTTGATATTTTTATATAACTGTCAGAAAGGATGAATTTTCCTCAAATGGGCAAGCTAAAAATTATTTGTTTCTATTTGTGTGTTCTTTAAATTTTCTAGACAAAAATGTTGAAGACATTAAACAAAAATTTAACATAAAGAAGGGGACATAAGGGACATTACCTACAATTTATTGCAGATGTACAAAGCAAATAATATTTTTATCATGCTTAAACAGATACAAGAACAGAACGTGACTGGCTTAAATTTCATACATGTTTTATGAGCCATTCCCCACTGATATTTAGTCTAAAAAAAGTAATATTATAAAACAAATAAAGGCCACAGGTATAAGGAAAAGAAAAATGAAAACGAATGAAATGTGGTGAATAATTTCTGATTTCAAATTAAAGAAATAAAAAAACATTGCCAGTTCTTCAAAATATAATTACCATCCATGTATATGACTTCAGGAAAGGCACTATATAAGTTGACCATGTCCCTCGTGCTGAAAGCAATCATGTCAATGAGAACATCCTCTTTGTTTTCAGACAGGGTTAGTTCAAATGGACCACATTCTTCAATTTCAGTCAGAACACTTAAGAGACTATCCAGTGTAGAATGCTGTGTGCCTGAACGCTTGACTGAAAAAAAAGAGGACAAACACATGAATAAGAAAAACTTATTTGAATAATAAATGAATGCATATATGTAAAAAGTGATTGAAAACAAATCATAACACTTTGAATAAAAATCCAAGATATGATCTTATAATCATTTAAAAATCGCTTTTATATTTTTTTTTTCATATAAGTCAAACGCAATATTTAGTATACAACCAGTTTAGCAAAATAGAACACTATGTAAGATCTAACTGCAAAATGAGGAAATCATGCTAGTTTATGCTTCAAAAAATCATAAGGAAAATCTTGCAGCTTTCCATGATTTTAGACTATGCATAAAACTTGAGTACATTTCCAGCTGAACAAGTCAATAATTCCCTTTGACTTGAAGATCTAAAAGTTACAATATATCTTATCTCTAGTTTGCACTGCATTATTTGTTTTTGAAAATCTTTAATTATCAATAATCATTAAATTTTCAATATCAAGCAATTGCCTCCCAATGCAGCCTCTTTAAAAATCAGCGATTAGTCAAAACATCAATTTCTCAGTTGATGGGGTTTGCCAAATTATATTACAATTTATCATCTATTGTAAAAATATGCAAAGGCTTGATGCGCACTAAGTAAAAGGATCAAGCTCACACTGATATTTTAATGAGCGAACATCTGCCAGAGAAAGTGACTTCACGTACTTTGATTTAATAAAGTGGAGAGGCTTTTCGTTGTTGGGATTCACGTTCACAACATCCTGGTCAATCGATAAAAAAAATATATCACAAGTTATTCAATCAAATATTGAATAAAGGCTAATTCAACAAGAACTTTGCTCAATCATCAACAAACCATTTTGAAAAATTTCCAGCTCTTAGCAAAACAAATGAGAATATGAGAATTTTAAAGTGTGGGAGATGCCAACTTAATATCTGATCCAAAAAAATTATTTGACAAATTCACTTTTATTTCAATCCCAGATCACAGATTTCTAAAGGTTACCTAGCAAACTGAGAGTGTCTAGTGTACATTAAAGACAAGACATGGGTGTGCTTTGGCAATACCATAGCAGGGATTGATACAAAATAACTATAAATATGATTTGTTTTTTCTTAATTATATTACTCCATTTCTACATTTCATACAATCCAGTACGAAAATAAAGTTTACGAATAAAAAATGAAAAATCATTATTTTCATAGAGGGGTTATCTAGAAAGCCTACTTAAAAACATTAAAATCAAGTTTGAAAATGAAAGTCTGCCCCCCCCCCAAAAAAAAAAAAAAAAAAAATTCTAATCATGTGTGATTGCCCAAACAAACAAAAAATAATAAAAGAAAGAACCTGTAGTTCTTTGCGTTGATCGCTATTTAGACGCTTCACTTTGTATTCCCTTGAATAAGTGTTTGTATCTGAATGATGATTGTGCACCAACACACTTTTCGTGATCACTAGAGCAGCTTTGCGATCATCAAAGCAGACAACAAATTCAGCCTCACATCCCACTTTAGTGGACCTAAAAAAACAAAGAACAGAACAAATGATCAATTGCATGAGATTAAAATAGTCATAAGTAGTCTAGGAAGTAAAAACATGAAAACTGATATGTGAGAATTCACTAAAACATGGGCTGTCATGATGTTTATGAGCAAAAGTTTTTTCTACTAGCTTTATTTGAAAAAATTTACCTTATCAATACATATATTTACATTTCATGAGTGTAATGGCATACGAGGTACTGCTTTATGTTTAAACAATTAGTTTTGGATGCATCCTTATTGTCTAAACTAAACAAATAAGTTTCAAACATAACTATGATAACAAAATCACCAAAAAAGTGGTCACCCATCAACAGGTTAAGCTCATTCACCACTAAGTGAAGAGACACGGACTATTTTTTTTTTACATGGATCTACTCCTGCTAACCAACTATGCATGCATGAATATCACATTTCTGACACTTAATTGTAATTCGAGATTCTTTTTTTTTTTAAATTGCGGTTAAAAAAGGTGACACAATTTTGGGGTCCACCTTTAGGCAATTGCTAATATTCTATACGCTTATTTAAAAACATAATTCAAATTGGTTCATTAAGAATTATAATTTACATTCATGTGCCATATGATTTTTTGATCTTTGCAGCAAGCAAGTCAAGTAGAAGTATTTAGCCAGATTTTGAGAGAGATTAATAGGTGTTATATAATACATACTTCCACTCTTACAGAGTCAATATGCATGTTTTCTACTGTTTTTTTTTGGTCACTAGAAACAAATTTCTGTACATATTCGTCGCAAATGATTACTTTAAAAAGATGTTGGAGTTTTGGAGATTGCAAATGAAAAGTTACATATAATTTCTTTCTTTGGCCCATATTTTGAATGGGCTTATGGGTTAATCCAGGTACAGGCCCATTGACTTCTAGATCTACTTTCACTTGCTATCAAAGCAGCAGTACGCCAAATTATATTGTAAAGAATGTCATTTTCACACAAAATATACACAATTTTACTCCCACGAACTCTTCATTTCATTGGTAGGACATAAAGGTAGATCTAGAAGTCGGTGGACCTGTCCTGGATTATCCCGGGCTTATTTCATTTTGGGAGTAATACTAGGCCTACTATTATTTACGTTGATATACAATCTTTGCGAAAGAGATCCAATATCCTCTAGATCTACATCCAGATTTAGGTCTTCCTGAAATTCAATATAGATTAGAAAGCTAGGTCTACTCAGACGATTTTAATGATCTTGACATCAAGATATCCAGATCTAGAAATCTAGATCTTGATTTTATCCCTCTGGTTAAAATTTTGGTATTGAGCAAACTTTGCTTTCGAAAT
Source organism: Plakobranchus ocellatus (assembly GCA_019648995.1). Classification (NCBI taxonomy): domain Eukaryota; kingdom Metazoa; phylum Mollusca; class Gastropoda; family Plakobranchidae; genus Plakobranchus; species Plakobranchus ocellatus. The sequence continues at coordinate 16,726 of BLXT01003780.1, read as the reverse complement.
CGGGACAGTAAATGATGAACTATTCACACAGGTTGTCTCCAACGCCCAAACTAGATCTAGATTCTAGATATGAATTTCAATATGTTTAGATCTAGACCTATCTAGGTTCTAAATCTAATTCTACTAACTAGATGTATATAAATGCAGTGTACTAGGTCTATATGTTACAATATAGATCTAGATCTAGATGTAGCCTTTTGTAGGTCTAGATCTGATCTCTAGCTAGCCTGGAGTCGGGAGGCTAGATTCCAAATCTAGAGTCAAGGAGTCTAATTATTCTGATTTTACCTACATCTAGCTCTAGGTCAGTTCTAAATTTCGATAAGATCTTGCTTTTACACCTAGTAAGTTAGCATGTACTTACTTAACATTCGATTTTGTTGTCTCCACAACCTGAGTCTCCTCCACGATCTTTCTCTTCTTTGTTCGTCTAACTGAACCGAAGTGGCTGCATGTGAAATGTTGCCTCGCGAAAGGAAACGATGGCGGCACCTTTATTTTCCTCCTTTTATTTGCTGTCTCCGCTTTTTCTGATGTTTTTAATACAAAAGCGTTGCAAGACAACTCTTCCAGCGCTTTCAAAGCTTCCAAAAAATCTTCGTACTTTTCAAATGTTGTTTCTACCTCCATCATTATTTCCTAAGGAATAAGGAATGGTGCATTGCTTGGCGGTTGTGCTCTTCTTTTTGGGTGAAAATGAAAGTGCAAGGGTCACAACGCGCAAGACCGGTGTTTACGATGTACTTTGCAAAAAAAGCAAAATGCATCGACTTTTACGATGCAAATTGACACTTCGATTTAGTAATGGAGAGCAGGAGACCGGAAACAGGTATCCCTTTTTATCGCAGTAAAGGAAAAAAACTATTTCAGTGCGAACAAGAGAGTGGCACTAGTGCCTGTTGATTGAGTCAAAGACTGCCAGAATAGTTCATTATGCTTAATCAGTTGGCGACAAGCTAGTCTCATAATACATTGAGGAGAACTCAATTCATCTATGTTTCTTGTCGTGGAACAAGCGAATCTTACCAAAATAACACCCAGTAGTACATACGTCCCGCAGCCAGCCCCCTCTTACATAATCTTGACTATACAAATGCTGCCAAAGAAGCCCTTTCTAGGTGCCTTCACTGCTATACTACCGTAGCCACTTAAAGAGCAGTATCGTCAGTGTTACGTCTATGGACGATAGTGCTTCTCTTTTGGCTACTGCAGTATAGCTTGCAAAAGTTAAGGCCCAAATGAAGTTCAATGCCTTTGAAGATTTTATGAAAGGCGCCGCAGTTAGTGAGTTGAAACAGAGAACTGTACGTTGTCATTGCAATGTGCAAACATAACCCAAATATAACTGAGGGTTGGATTTTAGCATTTGTTATCTATGATTCTAAAACGTTTGAAATCTTCAAGTTTAAAACTCCCCGGGTCTGTAGGATTTGACACAAAGCGTTGGGCTTTTCAGGCTCTGACAGTAATTTTTTTTTTTGTTTATTTTTAATTGAGAACCTAGCTTGGCATGATATCCTAGCCCAAGGTAATCTGGAATCTAGAGATTTTATTAGACTGGCGAAATGCATTCTAGATCATCTAAATAAGTTTATAAGTGGAGGTAGTGTTGGGGCAATTCACATTTAGTTGTTTAACTGCAGTTTTCTTCGTGCTTTTGTTTTCTTCCTCTCCTTTTCTACGTTACAAACTCTTTCTATTTGGAAAGTTGATGACACATGGCATCCTGCAGAAAGAATCCTCCTTTTGCATAGTACAGGAGAAATGAATAAAAGGAATGAGTCTGAAACTGTCGTTTATGAAAATAGCACCAGAAATCATATTTTTTTCTTCTTTTGTGGCTTTGGGTGGTGTTTTTACTTATATTAAATTAATATATATTTTTTTTAATTTTGTCTTGAGAGAAGACGGACTGAAAACTATTGACGACAGAAAAACAAAGTAGGAGTTATGAGCTGAATTTTCATTGTCTAAACCAAAGAATTAGAATCGTTTAAGAACAAAGAAAACTTTCAATGGTTTGTTTTTAGGTCATTGTACAGGCTTACAGATACCATCAATTGGATTTTTTTCGAAAATTCACATAAATTTCATTATCATTTGGAAAAAGAGGAATTCAGTCTATTGCAATAGATTCTTTCTTATTCAACTAGTTTAAAATTTGGATAGCATTTTTTTTCAGCCTGCTTGATTTTCCACTATCTTAATCACTAAAACAGCCTAATTCTAATGCATTAATTCTAAGCTAATATGTAGATTTTTTCAAAGTCGAAAAAAGTGTGTGAAAAGAGAAAAATAAATTGAATTTCTCATTACTCAAACTTTAGACATCTGACACATAAAGATTGCTTTACAAAAAATATAAGAACCAACAGAACAGATTAATAAGTAATAACGCTAACAGTAACTGCTCAGAATTGTTATTTAAAAAGTAGAAGCTGAGTAGATACATATTAAAATATTAATCTTTAAAGTAATTGACTCCGGTCAATAGCAAATAGAAAAGGCACAAAGAGCAAAAATAAATGTAGAGAAGAAAACAATGAATCACTATCTGGCTTAAAGCTGGAGTTGAATTATACACCGGGCAGTTATAAACATCATTATTATACCACCAAGCAGGAGGATAACACTGATATCCCAGGGTTTTTATATTATTGTATGTTATGATCAGATCTCAACTTCAAATCTTTAAAGGTTTAAACCCTCATCGCTAGAATCATAAAGATAGAGAAAACTATTCAACTATTCTTAATGAAAGCGTAACACTAAAAAAAATGATAACGAGTTCTTGGCAAGACAGAATACAATATCGTGCTCGACTTGAAAACACTAAGCCTATAAAATGTAAAAGGAGTTGAGATATGAATAAGGACAATGAGAGGAGGGAGGAGAGGGTGGAAAATTGAAAGATATTATTGCTCCCTATAAGTTGAAATTTGCATGACAACGTATATTATACAGATCATCACTATTGCACTGAACATTTAAATATCGATACTTTTATAAAATGGATATAAATGTGCTTGACTCGTCTTTACGTAGAGCAGTTTAAGCGTTGAGTGACTTTCATTAAACCGATTGCCAAAAAAAAAGAGCTTTGAGCCATGTTATTTTATTTTAAAGTTATAAATATTAAAATATATATTTCCCTTTTAATGCACTATGTAAACTTGAATTCATAGATTGGTATATCTGCAAGCGTGTAGTTGTATCACTTACACTTATATATATATATATATATATATATATATATATATATATATATAATATATATATATATATATATATAATATATATATACACATAATTATATAATGCCAGAGCCGCGGTAAAACCATGTGGAAGTTAAAAAAAAGAGTAAAAAATATTGCTCGATTTTAGGTGCTCATTTGGCGTTGGCGCCATCAAGTTTTCTGTGGATATTTGGAAACCTCTCAGCCTATATGGACTCTTTCTTTCGATTGTTTTTGCTATCCTAAATGTGCTGACTGTAACACGCAATGGATTTTAGCTCTCTATGTTGCCGGTAGCTTCCCGGGAGGTCTTCTAACAAAGATCTTAGTGAAGCGATTGGGACTGAAATGGACAGGAATCGTTGCAATGGTCATCTGTGGTTTGTCTATGTTAGGGTCAGCCTGGGTCCTCCAGCATTCGGTTGCTTGGACTGTTGCTCTGTATAGTGTGTTTTTTGGCGTGGCTGTGGGAATTAACTTCTCTGTGAGTTACCAATTAGTAGGTGGCTGGGCTCCGGACAATTTTGCTCTGTTCACGGCTACAGTGACAAGTTTTCCAACGACTCTCTCAATTATACAGAACCAACTTATTACTGCCTATGTGAACCCAGAGAATCTAAAAGCGGACGCTCAAGTTGGCCACAGGACGTATTTCTCTCAGTCAGAGATTTTAAGTCGAGTACCCATGATCGTTATCATGTATGGAGCTATGACATTTGTTCTCCAAATGGTTGGATACATTTTGATTAGCAATCCACCTGAAATATTTTCTGATGATCCAATATTACGAAATTCAGACAGAAATCATTCAAAAAACTTAGAGTCGGCAAAACACAATTCAGATATTCTTACATCTGATGGAAAATTACATAATTTTTTGGATAGAGTAAAACGTTATGGGCTAAATAATGAGAACAGAACAACAAACATAACCGAAAATTGCCGCAATGTGCCCAGTACTATAGAGCAAAATGAGATTAGTGCAAAGAACGATTTTGAAAGAAATTCGGCTGCCGCTCACCATATTGAGCACGTACCAAAGTCATAGAAACCATCAGAAACTGTTAGGAAGCCAGTTTTTTATGCACTATTTTTGTTTGGAACGTCAATACTATACGGCCTCATTCTAAAGTCGAACTACTACAAGCAATTCGCTCTGCTGTATATCAACGACGATAAATACCTGACTTTTGTAGGCACTCTTATTCCCATTATTTCCACCATGTCCAAAATCAAATTCGGTGTCTTCTTAGACAAAGGCTTGCTGAGCATAAAAGACGCTACGGTTTTAAGCCTTAGCCTGCATATCATTTTATGTTTTTTCTGGTATTTCGCACCACAAGTCAATTCAGTCCTCTATCTTACTCTTATTTTATGTTTAGCAATAACACATAGTGTGTATTATTTGATTATGCCAACAGCTGCACTTCGCATCTTTGGACCCATGCATCTCTCAGCTAACTATGGACTTCTTAGTAAAAATCTTATAGTAGGCATAACACCTGTTTTAGTTGGTCCTCTTCTTGACATCCTGGGATGGTTTTGGCTGTTTACATCAGTGAGCATTATAAGTCTAATTTCTCTTATAGTTGTTATTTTTACAAACTTCAATATTCAATTGGCAATTGCTAGTGCAACTGTTGAACTTTTAGAATGAATTGTCACATGCCTGGAAGTCATGCAATTTTGAATTTTGCTTCAAAATTAGACAGAACACGTTATGGCTTTTTATTGAAATATAATAGCAGGTAAATGACTGTTGTGGAAACAACCTGGTGTAATTAATTAAAACATAAAGTATAGGAATATGATATCCAGAAAAAAAATTGTAATTTTTTTTAATTAGATGGCATAAAATACCTTATCTACTTTCATATCTTTTGTGAATTTTGCCACGAACTTTCAACCCGTAATAAAGTAAGTTNNCCCCCCCCCCCCCCCCCCCCAAAAAAAAAAAAAAAAGAATCAATTCTAGTATGCCTTTAAAAATTCCTTTATTATAGTGATTCAAGGGGAAAATTGCAAACCTGATTTTTTCCTCAATTTCATAAGAATCTACAGTTATATATGTATGTGTGTGTGTGTGTGTGAATGTATTTATATGCTCATTTCCAAAATGAACTTGATACTTTTTCTTTGTATATAATTCTTTTCAATGAAAATGGAAATAATGGTATTTATACACAGTGCAAAGTGTTGATTTTACTGACTCCTAAATAAATTGTGACAGCATAGCTAAGTCAGCTCCTTATATTCTGTGTGTTTAATATGTTTTTTTTTTTTACATTTTTTTCTGTTTAGTATGAGGTTTTTGTGTTGTCTTTTTTATCAATATGTAGTTAATTTCATAAGATACAAAAATTGTGGAATAAGTTTATGAAAATAACAGTCTCATTTGAACTGCGAATTTGAAAAATGTAGAAAAGATTTGACTTCCAACCATGCCGCTTCTAAGTGCAGATGAGCGGGGGCGTGCTCTGGGTCTCATTGAAGCAGGCGTTCCCGTGGCGAATGTAGCAAGGCTTTTGAACGGTGGTAGGGAAACCATCAACAATCCACAGACAACGTGCATGAACACAGGAAGGACAATAGACCGACCGATCGATAGCCAATCAATCAACCTTTTGTTAGAAACCCTGAGATCATCGATAAATGTTGGAATGAGTGAACCAATAATGAATCAATCAAACTTTTATCTGAAATCACCAATAAACGATGGTCTTGGTTTAGCAGTAATAAATCAGTCAAACAATGTTTTATCTCACACCCCTGAGATCACCGATAAAAGATAAACTGGTTATGCCACCAACCAATCTACGAGGGACGTCCGAAAAGAAACAGGAAAAGGGGCATAATTCTTGAACCAATTCATATTTTTTAATTATGTAAACGGGAAACACCAGTACAACAAATTAACTTTCACGGTGCGCAGTTTCAGCATCATTGATGAACGCACTATTGAACACTACTGGTTCCAATATGGCTTCCCCCATCAAAGAGTGGTCAAAGCTGGTGGTCAGAGCTGTTGTGCGTTTTTTGTTTTCGAAAGGAACAAAACCTTCTGAAATTCACAAACAAATAGCAGAAACATATGGTAAGGGTGCTATGTCAAGATCTAGAGTGTATCAATGGTGTACTTGGTTTGGGGAGGGCTGAACCAGTCTAGGTGATGAGCCAAAGTCTGGTCGCCCGAAAACATCGACCAACGAGGAGAACACAACTCGTGTTGACGAACTCATTAGATGTGACATGAGGATGAAGATACGCGAAATTGATTTGAAACTCGAAATTCCAAAGAGTACAGTTCATGAAATAGTCCATGACACTTTGGGATATCGGAAGGTGTCTGCAAGATGGGTTCCAAAAATGTTAACGGAGGATCACAAGCTTCAAAGGGTTGAAATTTCGCAACGCCTTCTGCAGCGATGCCAACAAGACAATGGAGATGAGGATACGACGCATATTGGTGTAGGGCCTGGTGGAGACTTTCTAGCAAACAATAACTTCTTTGACAATCTGATTACTGGTGATGAAACTTGGGTCCATCTGAATACCCCAGAGACAAAGCGCGACTCCATGACTTGAAAACATCCATCCTCTCACGTCACCAAAAAAGTTCAAAGTGCAGAGGTCCGCAGCTAAAGTGATGGCTACCGTGTTCTGGGATGCGAAAGGTGTGATCCTCTTAGACATTTTGCCACAGGGTCAGTGTATCAATGCTGCCCGATACAGCAGCACTCTTGACCGTCTTAAAGAAGCAATTCGTCGCAAAAGACCTTTGCTCTTGAGAAGGGGTGTTGTGCTTCAGCACGATAATGCGACCCCTCATTCAGCAAACCTTACACAGCAATGGCTGCAGCGCT
>BLXT01003778.1:1362037-1382043 GCA_019648995.1 Plakobranchus ocellatus | reverse complement strand
ACTTTTCTTTTAAGCATATGCCCACTCCTCTTCCCCCCAATAAAAATGGTCTATGTTGGTTATTTTTTTTCTTCCTGCCTGGTGTCACAATTTGATTGAAATAAGAAACCCATTTCGTGCTTGTGATTATCTTAATTGATCTTAATAAATCGTAAACTCTTCTTGAACTGTTAAACAAACGTTAAATGCTTTTTATCTTTCTGATAAAGGCAAAACAAAATATAAAAAAAATATAGGCTGTCATCCATTTCCCATCGTAGCATGGTAACCCTATAGGCCTATCTGTGAAAATTTTAATGCGAAACAGGTTATCTTGCACACAGATCATGCTATTTAATAATCAAGCCTAAACTGAAACAAAAAGCAGATGAAGTGTCAAAGTCGTATGACAGACATGCACGCAAAGGATAATGAAATAGGGCCTGCATGCAAAGACTGTCATTGTCCTTTAATTCAAGCATGATTAGTAAACTATTGAACAGCCAGAAAACTACAATTGGAGCAATCTACTTTGTAATACTCGAGCTTAAGAACGTTGAACTCACATATTAAGAGATGAAAAACAGGGTTTTTTTTAAAAATAATTTATTGCACTTGAACATATTGTAGGTGGCTGAGAGAAGATTCTTAGGTTTAAAAAAAATAAAATAAAATAAAATAGCCAGGAACAGTTCATGGTAAGCTTAGGCTATTGTAAAAAACGTAGATCTATATCTTTCAGTCTAGAAAGTTTTGTATGGTTAACCAACCCTTTGCTTCTCTTTTACATGGTGAATTATCAAAACTGGGCATCAGTACCGAAGGTTATCTGATAAAATCATGGATAAAATAATGCCGGATGGTTTTGAATTTTCTTTCACTAGTTCAATATATTGTGTAAAATTATGTATCGTTATTCTGTCTTTCTAGATATCGCTGTTTTGCTTAATCTTTCCTCAAACTTTCTCCACGATTGCTTTTGGACTTTCGACGCCTTTATATATTGATTCCTTGAATGGGTTTTGAAACTTTAAATGAGCTATTAATAGAAATAAATCATGAATGTTCTAGGGCATTCTTATTATGAAGAATTCCTATCTCTAAAGGACGATAAGGCCCGTAGAGAAAGAGTTAAAAGAGGAAATGGCGGAGGGGGGGAAGGGTGAGAGATAGATAGAGAGATAGATAGATAGATAGATAAAAAGTGAGAGAGAGAGAGAGAGAGAGAGAGAGAGAGAGAGAGAGAGAGAGCGCAGGAAGGGAGGGTTAAAAGGGGCGAGAAGAAGAGGAGAGAGAAAAGAAAGGCGCAGGGGGTGAAGGTGAGAAAGGGAGGCGGGGGGCGTCCTGATAACGAAGGCAGGCAGGACCAAAGTTTTATAAAATATTGAGGTGGCCATGTCTAGTGCGAGTTTGCCAGTGTGTACCACATGGTTTGCCCCGTACCCCACACTGCCGTGGCCTAATGAAGTGCACTATCGTCAAAGATTACGTAACTTTGCTTTTTTTTTTTTTTTTCGCATTTCATGAAAATGTAGGTCACAAGAATTCCACCAAATTTTACCTCCCCAAAATATTTCTTCTTTCTTTTTGCAAATTTACGACCAATTTAAATTTTCAAATGTGAAGTATCGTATAAACCTATATTCAAGTTGCCAATGGAAATGCAGTATCGTGCGATGGCCAATAAAACAGCAACATTTCTCGGGAGGAGAAATGCAATATCAAACTGATAGACTACTGATCGCGCTATGCCAGAAGCGTTATCTGAGCTGGCCGACGAAGGTCAGTATTGCATCTGCCGTTTGTTTCATCGGTCTCACATCAATGCCATTGCAGACTGATAGCAAAAGCTTAATCAAAGCAGAACGCTCACAGAATTTGTTTTCCCGAAAATAACTTTTTTGATCGAAGAAATTTGATGCTAATTTCGATTATGTATTTCAATAATCAGGGATGTATGCGGTTTTCAAATAAGAAAAAAATATATATTAAAAAAATCTTTTTAAAAAAATTGACTTATAAATAATTATGGCGCAAAAGTATATTCTTTAATCTAGAGAGGCCATATGTGAAAAGGGAGGAGAGATAGTTGATCTGATAGGATAGCTGGCTACCTCGTAAGAGTCTAGATAATTTTTCAGTGCTCCCTTGTGTTGACCCAACACTAAATGTGAAGGTCTCTTGAGATCCGGCAAAAGTAAAGGCGGCGAGGAAAACAATCTCAAACTATCCAAACAACAGAAGCTCACATACGAAATCTTTGTTACATTTTCCAAAAATATTTAAAATAGTAAGAGAACTCCCTCGCCCAACTCATTCAATAAAAATTGAACTACGCAGAGCATTCTTACAAACGTTTCGCCTTAAGGCTCTATCAGGAAAAAAATTAATAATGACCTCGATAAATAAATTACCTTTTCTGATAAAGTCTTGAAGTGAATGTATTCCTTTACTATTATTATTTTCAGATCCTTCAAGATCTTTGACCTTGTTAATTTGTTTCCGGGAGTACTTATCTATACTTATTTACTTCTACAAAATTTCAGTCCAACTTCAACGATGTATCTTAACATTCATGAAAGTTAAATTGTTTTTGAAATTTCTAAAGTGTTTTGCCTTAAGAGTTCACCATCCCCAAAAGGTTGGTTGGGCCATTTTCAGGGGGTGTAAAGTGCAAGAAATGTGAGCAATAAAGGCCCATTCGCAAACATTAAAAACACTTATATCTTATTACATTTTTGCGGGATGTTGGAACGATAAGAACATACTTTTTTTTTTTTATAAAACTGGGCCGAAGGGTGTTTTGTATACATTTTTTTTTATAACAGATCGTGATCAATGACTACAGTAGTTTCTTTACCTTCTATATTTTAAACATTATGTTACAATAAATTGTCATTGATTTTTTAAGAGTAAACAGGCAATTAAAAGAGATATAAATTGATTAAGCTTAGTTATATTCCTTTATATCTCACAGACCATAAAGAACTACCGCGTTTAAATATAAAATAAACACAATATGTAATGATCATTTAACATGAAACGCCAATAAAATTGCTGTTGGTGTTATAAATTTTAATGATAATGGTAAAACGAAATGACAATAGCAGTGATAATTATTCGTCAATAAGGATTGGCGAGGATGAAGATCATGATGCATTATGAATGCAGAGAGATGATGATGATGATAATGATGACTTTGTCAAGGGCTAATGGATTAAAAAAAAAATTTTTTTTGTAGATATGACATAATATTTCAAAAGTAAACAGAATTCCTGATTCACCATTAACTTTAATATCTTACATAATATGGATCAATGTTAAACTTAGAAGTTTCTTCTTTTTCACTTAGAAGTATTATATAACACCTCTTAACATTCTTAACGCATTAATAAATCCTTTTCTGGCATTATAACTATGAAAATTGGGCCGGCTCATGGTCACCGACAGACAAATGCTCTCTGAAAGATGAAAGAACAAAAAGATTGATCTCTTCAAAAGTACAATAACAATTAATATTTTACATGGCCGTACCATTTTTACCTGTCTACCAATCTCATTGAGGCTATGGCCTCAGACCTGGCACATGAAGAAGAAGGTGGTTGTATTATTTTACTATTTTTATTTAATTTCCTTCAACCACCATGGCATTTCAGGTTCCTTAAACTTATTTATAAATGTTTGTGGGAGTGCGGTATTTGTATATTTTTTTTTTTCTTTTCGTCTAGAAACGAAGTGATTCACAGGATGGCGATTGCCATGCTTCCCCGTCCTAGGGCTTTAGGACAGAAAGCTGCATATCTTGTATTTTTTGTTTCGTTGATTTACATTTTTATCCACCGTAGCAACAAATGTGGCGTTGGTAGTAACTGGCATTGGCCTGAGGCGATTGTACTTGATTAGATGTTGATTTAGTCTATCTAGATTCTGGATTAGAACGCAAATCTTCAGTTCATTTGTACTAGCAATAGAAATTTGTTTCCATTTTGATCGAGAATGTGAGTGAAATATTTAAATAAGAAATACGCATTTTGGAAACGTCTCCCCAAGACCTAGTGGTCTCATCTAGATTAGAATTAGATCTAGATATTGATTTACTTTTCTGGACCAGGGTAGATTTTTTTTTCAGGAATTACTTTCACATTCATCTGCCTTTAGATCTAGATCTAGCTATCAAAATGAAGAAGTGGATCTAGTGAGCCATATAACGACTTGTCAAAACAACTGTCCCTGCATTTATTCACGTGAAAAAAAAAAGAAGTATATTCTTTACAACACCAAACACTGCAACAAAAACACCAATTTATCTTAAAATAGGCTACCAGACAGGTTTGAAACACAAAGAAAAGACATAGCAATTCTATTTGATAATTATGGACTCACACCTAAATTCAGAGATGGAACTTGGTTAGATATTTAGTTTTTGATTCAGATTAAAATTGTTGATTGAAAACACATATGAAATAATATATGTATTAACCTCTGAAATTGTGTTTGTAACAGTTTTATAAACTGTAAAATAGTGTTGGTGTATTCAATTTATGCTTTCAAAAACATAAGGCTTATGCAGGTTTTTATTCTCAACAGCTTAAATCTATACTATGGACTGAAAATAATATTTAAAATCTAGATTAAACCAGTAACAAAACATCAAATTTGGATCCATTTGGCAAACAAGAAATTTAGATCTTAAACAACGTCTTTATAATTATGAATATTCTGAGGAAGAATTTTGCTAGAAATTATGCTTTGATTTAAGTCTCAAGACCTTACATTTCTTTTTTGAGGAAGTGAAATTTACTTCCTTTATCTTTTTTAAAAAGTTTTTTATTTGTAATAATTTATTGAACACCGATTGCTAATGAATCTGAAGTGAGCTGACTTAAGAAAAATTCAAATTCGTTATTTATGCTTGGCATTGTTACAAATTACAAGCTAGATAGCACATTTATTGCTCTGATCACATTAAACACTTTTCAGTTGTTCATTTTTTAAGCAAAATTTTGCAAAAAGCTCTGTCTAATCATCTTAATATGCATGCCCTGATAAGCAATACTGCATGGATAATTCAGGATACCTTCCTAATACAAATGAACATTATGCAAAATCACAAAATAATAGCATGGCCCTCTGCACATCATATTCAAGTCTTTTACTCTCCTCAATTTAATGTTTAAAACAGGTTTGATTTATCAAAAATCACAAATTGAAGGGAAAAAAGATTCAGAAACATTGAATCTAAAAGTTTTTTTTTTAAACTTGAAGGCCAAATCAAAGCAGACTTTTACCTAAATATATATGCCTATTATAGCAATAACATTTTCATACCTAATATATTTGATAATTCTGTATAAAACATAATCCGTTTGGCTTATGGCTGCAGGCTGGGAGAAATTTACTTGATGTTTGGAAACTATGTAAATTTGTTCAATAAATTTGCATATTTGAACAATTTATAATTTGTATTGCACAGAAATATGCCTCAGCTAACTCAGGATTACTGGATAGCAGAGAGTATTAAAGACAGAAGTTTTGAAGAACATTATGACTTGGGAAAAGAACTTGGCAGGTAATCAGTTAAGATAAAACAATGCTTAATTTTGCTGCACTATTTGATTAACAGCATAATAAAACAAAACTTCTTAATGCAATATATGTGAATAATTTGCCTTAAGTTGTACTATTTTTGTCTTGTTCATTGAGGCAGTTTACAGTTGTGAAAGCTTTTATAATACATGAAATTTAAATCATGTTTATTTGTCTTTAATATTGTTTCTTGTTAGGTTGTTTTTTTTTACGAGAACAAATTTTTAAGATTATCACGAGCATATTATTAAATGAATAAAAATAAGCTAAATACCTCAGTCATTTTCTTGAGACTAGAGATAAATCAGAGATTGCATTCTGAATATTTGAAAGGAAAACGGAGGTATCATTAATCAAGTGAAGATTGATGTGTAACAACATAGACTGGCACTCTAGTACACAAATGCTTGAAAGCCAACAGCAATTTCCAATTTCTGTTTTCTGTATTACCGGATGCATGGTTCCCTTTTTTATAAGAGTAACTTAAAAGTATGTTGCAAATGAAAATTGTAACTGAAATTAAATTAAATGAAACGTCCCAAAACTACATCTTTAGTTAATTAAAATAATTGATGCAGCCAAAAAATGCATTTAACAAGCTTGCTATTGATTAAAAACTGGCATATTATATAATCTGTGCGGAGGTATTGGAGCTTTAAATTAAGACAAAAAAAAAAAAGAGATGGAGAAAATAAACTTAAAATTCCTTAATCAAATCAATGATATTAAACCCATTAAGACTGATCTTAAGACATTTCTGCTTAATTCTTATTCATTTTAGAGGGGCCACAGCTATTGTTCACAAATGTACATTGAAAGGTACAGATCAAGCATGGGCTGTCAAGATTATGGACAAACGCGTAAGTTGATAGGTGGTGTTTTATTCAATTAGATAAAAAATCAGGATTAAATAAGATAATTTTTTTTTTAAAGAAGGCAGTACAAACTAATACATGTGATTCAAACATAAATTTAGAGAAAAAATAGTGAATGTAAAATTGATCTGATAAAATTAAAACTCATGGTTAACAAAGAGGGCAAAAGAAAACAACAAAAGGCTGAAAATATAATAAGAACCACAAATCAAACCAAGCACCAGGGTAGTGATATCATCTAACCATAATAGTGAAGTGGAAGTTTCAAATTATCAAACAAAATTAAGTATTAATTGAATGGCTTTGAAAAGATTTTTCATTATCCAAAATTAAACAGGATTGAGTCCTCCTCCTATATCCTGAGTCCTTAACTTTCTTTGATTTGTTACCTTTTTTCTTTGCTGCAATATTGCAATATTTTTTAACGTTTGTGAATAACAGATTTATCACAAACTGTATATTATTTTAAAAAATCTTTCTTGGCACCCTACTGCTGAAAATTAACCACAAAGCTTGAGCCACTTTTGATGATATGAATGGGATTTTAATCAAAGTTCTCTCTCTTGGCAGATTAAGGGCTAAATATTAATGGTAGCATAACTTTGAAATAAGCCCCAAGACATAATAATAATATATTTATATTATTATTGAGTAATCAATGGATTACTCTGCTCCTCTTTGTTCAGCCACCTGCTCCTGCCTTGACACATTGTTTCCCTTTTTATCTTCAGTGTCAAACTCTCACACATTTTAAGGTAGTCATATTAAAAACTAAGCCTTAAATCATTTTTTGTTTTGCTTTATGTTCTTCAACAGATGGAACACAAAACAGTCATGGCCGAAGTTGGAATCCTTTTGAGACTTGATCACCCTAATATTGTAATAAAACTCATGTATTCTGTAGCTAGTTTTGAACATTAAAACATTTCCAAATTGTGCAGACTTAGTGTCAAAACAAATTCAATAATAAATGTATACCATCTTTTCCTTTTGAAAAAAAAATGTAACAATCATAATAAAGAAACTCTGTATTTAATTTATTCATTCTGAATGAGTCAGAAGTCGTATTTTGAATATTTTAAATCATTGAAATAGTTAGAAATGTTTTTATTTTTAGAAAACCTAGAAAATTAGACAGAAATATGTTGACTATGATCCAAGATATAGGATTTTTAACTTTTTGGGGAAAAAAGGGCCTTCACAAAAAGGAAAAAGAACTTAAAATTCTTTTTTTTATTTATGTGACAGCCGACTCATAAGAATGGTCTCATGCTTGATGTTAACAGATCTATAAATTCTATCTTTTTGTGAGCTTGGAAACCTACATTTTAGAACATCCAATGCTATTTCAACATATAAAAGAATTCTTCTATGTTATTTTCACATTCAATGCATTCCAAGAGCAAAAACAACTTTTACTTTTTTCTTTTCCTTTTCATTTTGTATATCCACATCAGTTTGGAAAATTTCAGACACATTTACCAAGAAGATAAGAGATTACACTGCAAAAGCTTTGCCACACTTTCTTGGGCCAGTGTTATTCTCCTTCTTTCTGAGTGTTCTGCTTATTGAGGGACTTACATAGCAAGGCTGCTGCTGAGGTTATGTTGCTGTTTGCTGCTGCTAGAGTTGTATTGATTCTGAGCCGGGATGTGGGATTTTCATCTTTTAAAAATAGCATTTTAATTTTAAAAAAGCTTGAAAATTAGTTGCTTCAAAAGGGTTTGTATGTGACTTCTGTCTCTTTTAGACTGGTCTTGTAATATTTTGTGGAGTTTGAAAAATGCATGAAGGGCTTTTTCTCGTTTTTCCACATACAGAAGGCACTCTTTTTCTGTGCGGCTGTTAGAATGGTGGCTCTATAATGTCCCCAATTAATGCCCTCTGAGCACTGTAATGGGTCATTCTGGCATATGTTAATGGTGATGGAGCCTTCCTTTTTTTGCAAGTTTTTCAGCCAATTTATTGTCACTCAGATATGAAATAGTAGCTTTTTAATCATTTTGTGTACCCTTTCAACTCACTGCAGGGTGCCTGCAAGCAACACAGCTTATCCTGAGTTTTAGGCTATCTTCCAGCCCATCTTTGGCAAAAGCACCTTGCAGTTTGTCAAGATGACCATTTCTGGGAGTTGGCCGATTTCTCAGTGTCTCCTGTAATAGAAATTTGGACACTTCATGAACTTCTCTAGTTGGCACTCGGCACTAAAAATGCCCACGAATTTTGCAAGTCCACATTTGCGAGTCTATATTATAGGATCAATAAAATTCCTTAGCCTCCATTCCCTGTACCTTGAGCTGTTTACGTCGTCACTGTGCTGCAATTTTGGCATAGTTAGTTTTACTTACTTTTGAGATAATTAACAAAATATGTTGTTTTTCTTTTTTTTTTTTGACTTGTGACATTTTGAATTTATTAATCTATTCAAAACTCTGATTGTGCATTTTTAATCTGATAACATGATCAGACAGATCTTGTTTTCCCAATTACAATGTTATATCACTTGCATTTTGGCATAAGTCTGACTTATGCCAAAATCATAGCACAGTGACGATATGGTAGATGACACATTTTTATAATAATTTATCATGCATTTCTAGGAGAAGACTTGGAGGTTTAGGGATTAAGTTTCATCTTTCTTTCTTATGGAACCTATACTGAAATTAATTTCAAATATAGTTAGTGCTATCTTATGGGCCCAGTTGGGAGTGGCCAGTGTAGCAGTTTGTACTCCCACTTAGAACTAACATTTAACACAAAAATTAGACATTGTTATATGAATTGAAGCAGAGTGATAGGTGGAGGGTTACAAACATTTAGGATTAAACTTCAAATGTTAAAAATACTTTTCATAAAAATGCTACACTGCTGTACATCGAATAAGGGAAACTTAAAAGAATGGGTCAGCTATCTTGAAATAATATTTCAAGAATATGCCACTGTTATTAAGTTGAAACTAAACAGTTGCACTATATTATCTTTTCAGGTCATGCATTTGTATTTTTCTTCTCACATTTCAAATGATTTTTTTTCATAGGTGCGGATGAGAGAAGTTTTTGAATCCTTAGATCATGTATACATAGTCCTTGAATTGGTGACTGGTTCAGACTTATTTGAAAGGTCAGAATATTAATAGCTATATGAAATTTTCTTTTTTTTTTTTTCTTTTTTAATGCAGTTTTGATTCTACCATAAATCAGACAAATGTTATCTTAAAAATTGAATGTCAATAGATTTGAAATCTCCTAAGTAAAATGCTTTTTGAAAGTAAAAAAAATCTATGCCAGTTTCAATTGCTTTTAATTTTTTTTTTTCATCTTTTGATACATTTGTGTAACAATACAATTTAACCTCACCCCCCCCCCCCCCCCCCCCCCCCCCCTCAATCCTGCCCCTTTTCCAAATTTTTTATTTTACAGAATTGTCACCCAACAATACTATTCAGAGGAGCAGGCAGCAATTGCAGTAAAAGACATAATCACTGCTGTGGAGGTAAATTTTCACATTTGTTTCAATTTAGTTTTGGGATAAAAAGGCAAAGTGTAGTTGATAGATGCAAGACAAAATGCGCAAGTCATAATAGAGATTCAGCTTAGTACTTAGCTATAGTAAGTATGGAACTATAGATGGCCCTCGCCCCACATGAAGTATCAGTTCTGTTAAAGATAACAATAATTAACATTTACAATTTTGATTGAGATAATGAGGAAAAAAAAATGCAGGTAAATAATTAAAGTAATTTTGTCAGATGTATTCTTGATACATAGAACCCAATGTAAAACCAGATGCTATTTAAGGGACAGGGAGTAGTAAAAATGTATATGGAGCAAAAGTGCACAAATCACGATATGATATGTAAAATCTTGATGTAAGACTAAATTCTACCAAAGAGACATGAAGCAGACAAAATGTGTGAATATAAACACAAGTTTTGGATCCCTCATTTTAATTCAAATGTTGACTAGAGTGCCTTTTGCTTTTAACAAACATTTTCCATTCAATTACAAATAATTGAATGAAACTTGGTCCTCAGGTTTACCAATACTATGAGATATTTTTCTTCAAACTTTATATATACGCATATGATTTTGAGCTCATATTTTAAAACACTTGTAACTTTACATTCAATTTTTGGTTTTAAAAAAAATGTAGGGTATAGATACAAACTGTCACCATAGCTTTACAGACAATTTTGTATATGATTATGTATCTATTGAAGTTTAAACCTAATTAAAACCTTAGTTCTCTCTCTCTGCGACCAAATTAGACAAGAAACTAAACCCTTAGCTAATAGATGCAGCATAGAATAGGGCCTTTTATTCTCTCCCTCTTACCTTTCCTAACTCTGTTATCTTTATTCATGCTGATTGTGTCTTCACATGAATATCGCCAAAAAAAAATATATTTCTTCTTCTTCTTTAGATGTGCTTTCTGGAACAGACGTTGATGATTATGTTCCTCCACTCAAAGCTGTTCTGAGATAACCTTATAAAGTTGTTGTTGCTACCTTTACCTATAACCCATGACTTAAGACTTTAAATAAAAGTTGTTTCTGTCTACCTGTGCTGCATTTGTCTTCAATCTATCCAGTGATTGCTAAATGTTCTAAACTCTTGTGAAGGAAATATGTTCTAAAAATTGTGGTTACCTCTGTTTTTTCATTTTAATTAATCATCGCTCAAGGTTAGCTTCTTTCAGTGCTGATTCATTGGACTTTTTTCCATCCATAATATCCTCATCTTTCTTCAGATAAACCACATCTCTTTTACTTCCAGTTTTCACTCTTTTTCCTTGTTTATTGTACAACATTCAGCACTGACCCCTGACCACAAACAATATGTTTTCATCACCCTTATTTTGGTTTCCACACATCTGGTTTTGGTTTTCAGTATTGATTTCCTTTTTTGGAATATATTTTTGGCTATGGTTGATTTTTTTTTATTTCACTAGGGCATCTGCCATCTAATTTATCAGTTAGCCAAGATATTTGAATTTTTTATTATGTTTGATTTTTTCACCTTTACATTTGGTGATCAAGATTTTCTTTGAGATGACCATGCATTTGTATTTTTTCGTAGTCAAAGATGGCTCCATTTTTTTGCCCATTAAAACAACAGTATCTAAAAGTTTTTGAAGTTGTTCCTCTGAATCTGCTATTCAAACTGCATCATCTGCGTACGCGAGATAGATTATTAAGATTTTCTTTATTTACTTTAGAATCTGTTATATCCTCTAGATTCCTTAAGATTATTTCAGTATGAAATATAAAAAGACCAGGAGACTTTACTCATCCTAGCCTCACACCTCCTTTGATGGATTTGATTTAACTGTATTTTCCAACTCTTACAGGTGCAGTTTGATCCCAGTAGGCCCATAGATTTCTAATTACTCTCAGATCTTTACCACCAATGTCTAATTTTTCTAGCATATGAAACAGCTCTTAACATTTTACTTTGTCAAAGGCCTAAGAATGATTGATGAAGCAGAAATTTGCTATCCATATTTAGCTTTTGATCTTCTTTTTTGACATTGTTAATCAATTCATTCTCCATTTGCCACTTTTGCATTTTAATTTGACTTTTTGTTGAGGTCTTTATATTTGGGTTCTTAATTTTTTGATTTGCTCCTTTCTGCCACCAAATCTAGTTTATCAATTTCTTGTGCTCTTTTGTATCCTTTTTGCGAATGTTTTTCTCTATGAGTTCAATAAGTGGCTTTTTCATTTCTGACCATAGATCTTCTACCCCTAAGATGTTGTCTCATATTTGTGTTGCACAGCTACAGCCACCCTGTCTCTTAGCTTTTTATCATTTTGTTAGATCCATTTGGAATTTAGGATTGGCCTTTGCCTTTTTTAAGTTCTTAAGTTTTATCTAAAATTGACACATGATTAGAATGTGATCTGAATTATAGTCAGCTCCCAGTAGTGATTTAGATGTTTTAATGGTGTTTCATATTCATTTCTGAAAAGGATCTATTTTGTTACTACTTCTATCGTAGGGGCTCTTTCATATTCATTGTTGCCTAGGGTGGTTTTGATATCAAGTATTTGTGATGGTAAAACAAAAAACTAAGGGAACCTTAAACAAAAAAAGAACTCTAATTTTCAAATTTTTCCATTTTTTTTCTTTCAATGTGGATTATTGTATGAAAAATATGCATTTTTATTAATTTTTTTTCTCACAGTACCTTCACAATCATGATGTTGTACACCGAGATTTAAAGGTGAGAGGATGATAAATGTGCACAAGACAATAATATTATCTCTGTATACAAATTTTTATTTTGAAAGAGGTGAAAGTACTTGCCAGGAAGAAATTACTTACTTATATTATGAAAAACCAGAAAAAAACATGCGTTAATGTTTTGCTTTTTAGTATATCTTCTTCAGGAAATTGAAATAGAATAGATATCATTTGTGTAGCACTCCCACAAAATGAGTCGAGTTGTGTTTGTGCTTGGATGACTTTAAATGAAAACCATATATGAGAGAAATGAAAACTATTCACCTCTCTGTATGGGAAACTTTCTAAAGACATGCTTTAGACTTTTTTGTGCATCAGGCATTGGGAATTTTTACTTCTTTACTTCCATATTTTGCTTTGATCTCAGTGATCCTGACCGGCAACTTGACTTATTTTGTGAGACTGCTACACATATCATTGATAAGAGTTCAAATTGTAGAAAAAAAAATCAAATTAAATCACTTTCACATTTATATGAATAAAATCAGATCTCATTTTTCAAGTTATAAAAATCAAACCTCCATGAGGTAGATTTTAGGAAAATTCGTTTCCTTTCTCAATAGCTGAGGCACAATTATTTTGTTAGTGCTCTCCATTTTATTTTTGGAAATTTGTTTTTTCTTCCAATAATTTTATATAATACTTAAGATAAAAAAACTTATTTTCAAACAAAAAAGATTACAATGATGATATCTCACATTTTCTTTCATTCATAAACTTTTTCGTTTTGGCATCTGTTTTTCTTTTACCAGTAAAAAATGCTTTGTCCATAATGTTTTTTATCATTGATTGGGAATTACTTAAGCTATATGAATTATTCACGAATTTAAGCTCTGAAAGAACATTGAAAAAATAAATCAATTTTTAAAAATCCAGTAGTATAGATATGGAATTATTTCATTTCATATTGTATAAAAATTTTTTCCAAAATTTATTTTCAGCCTGAAAATATCTTATATGAAAATTTATCACAAGACTCAAGGCTGAAAATAGGTATGACACAGGATACATGTATATACACCAGAAAACAAAGAATATTACTTTTTACAGATGCATTAAATTTATTACATAATATATTCAAGGAAAGTTTTTATGTCTATGGTGTATGATCATGTAAATCAGTTTAAATTAAAAAAAAAAAAATCCAGTTCTCATGAAAAAATACCTAAAGTTTTCCAGGGTCTATTTCAACTATAACTTTGAAAAAATTATCATTACATATCTATAGCTATCTTTAGGTTACTCCTGATGAGTAGATATTAAATTTGTTTGAGGAAAAGATTAAATCTTTTTGTTTTTTAACATTTTTTACATGCTTATTTTCAAAAAGTGAAAAATCTCATAACTTGACTCAGAATTAACATAACTCTGTGAGTATACCATTACAAAGCTTCAATAATTAAAAATTGACCTCTGGCTCATTCATATGTTTTTCCAGATATTCATGTGTATTAAACTTATATCCATACCTGTAGATTTACATTTGCAAAAGATTGTATCTTAAGAACATTAATATTCTTTTTCTTTGCCTCTTTAGCGGATTTTGGACTCTCAACAATTGTTAGTAATAAAGTGTCACTTGTAACAGTTTGTGGAACACCAGCATATTGTGGTATGGAAAGCAATAATTTCTTAAATGAAAAGCAAAGAAAAAAAAAGCCTTGCTCTTCCTGTTTTAAGAATCTGACATTTAGCAAAAAACAAGCAATTAAGTATGCACACTACAAAATAAAGCCCCATTTCATGTACGCTAGGTGTAATGAATAACTAATAATATGTAATCCCTATTGCCCTTTTCCATGTGTGCATGTATATTAATGGTTGTAATCTGTCACTTTGTTCTTTTGGCTCTGAACGCATACATTTTAGTATACATAACGTTATAGCTCTTTGTTTGTCTAGATGTGCCGGAATGTTTTAACAAGAAGTTGAGGCTGAAGACATCATAATTATCTCACTTTTCTATTACTAATTTGATAGAGTGAGGAAAAGACAAGACAGATGATGGGCGCATAAAATATTGCAACAAAAGAAAAAGTTGGGTGTATACCAATATTTTGTGAAAGAATCAGAACTGGATACAGAACCATTTTATCAGTATTTTCACTAGACCAGAGAATAGCTGCAGCAAGTGCTCACAACTTAACCTAGTTATAGGAAATCCCTGAGGAATTTTTAGCTTCTACATTTTGAAAGCCGCATGATGAGTATATTTGAAGATGGCTCAATTGTTTAAATAAGCATCATGCACACATGAATATAATTGAATAAATTTTCATGCCTTAGTATTGCATACAAATGGATACGGCTTTTTCCTTGCATTTTTTAAAACTTTAAGCATGATGCTTGTAGTATACTACGAACAAATATTTTTACACATGTTATTTGTTGAAGTATTTGAATTTAAATTATATGCATTAATTTGTGCGGAAAACCAAACAATCTTCCCCACCTCTTCTTTCTTTTTCCCCACCCTAACAAAAGAAATGTGCATAGCTTACATGAATTTCTTTATCATGCAGATATAGATTTGGGATGATTGCAAAAATAAAATATAAATTGTATCTTTTCAGCCCCAGAGGTTTTAAAAGGACAGAATTATAACAAACAATGTGACATGTGGAGTGTTGGTGTCATTGCTTATATCTTGTAAGTGTGACAATTTTTCATGTTTTTTTCAAGCTTTTCTTTTATCAATTTTCATTATCTCTCTGTTAACATGCCATCATATTTTTTAAGTGTATATAATTATATTGTATACAACTACAGAGAGAAAAAAAACACACACTTAATGTAATTTGCACCTCAAGTTTTCCATTAAAAACTGAACAGTTTTCACAGGAAATATCATTGAATTTAAATTTTACGCAAAATGCAGAACTATAAAATCTCAAGTGTTTATTCCTTACAGTTGTAATTTGAAATTGTCTAATGCTTTGCATGCTATGGTGCAAACAAAGTACTCTTCTGCAGAAATCACCTTTTGAACATTTTAAATTATTGAAACAGCTTGAAACTTGCTTTCTGTGAGGTTTGCAATGGCGAAAACGACATAAAAATATGTTGATTTTAAGCCAAGATATAGGATTTTACCTTTTGAAGGAAAAGGCAATTCAAAGAAGAAAAAAAAAAAAAACTTAAAATTTTTATTCTTAAAGGTGTCATAAAGTTGATATTGACTTATAAGGTCAGGTCTCAAGAGAAGTAAATTACTAGAAGAGTGACAGGAAGAAGCAAACTAGCCTTAATGATGAATGCTAGCTTTGGTTATGCTTTGTTCTACAGACTTTGTGGATACGAACCATTCTTTGCTGAAAATGATGCTGTGATGTTCAAAAGGATTCTGAAAGGGGAATTTAAATTTGATTCTCCATGGTGGGATGATGTCAGTGACAATGCAAAGGTAAAAGCAAAAAAAGTCTGAAATTTTAAATCTCATATATGATGCTCTCAAAAAGTACATCAAAGGACTATGAAGGGCAATAGATTGCTCAGTTAGTGGAACCTCTGTCAAGGAAACTAAAATTTTTTGCTTGTAATATTATTTTGAAGGTAATGCTTTTGTTAAACATATAGTAAAAGAATATAACCACCTACTCAAATTTTTGTATATACTTACAAACATTTCACCCTTAGGCTTTATCATAGCACAAATGATAATGAAAATGTCTTTATCATAGCAAAAATGTTAATAAAAACGAAGATATTGTGATTTTTGTTACGATAAAGCCTAAGTGTGAAACATTTGTGATGTGTACTCTGTGCTGTTTAAACAAACAAAAAAAACAAGGTTTGAGTTGGTGGTTGTATTCTTTTACTATATCAATTTCATTTCCATCAACCACGATTTTATCTTCAAGATTAAACTTGTTTATTTTATTGGGAGTGCAGTATTTGTATACTCTTTTAGTTCTTATGTTAAACTGATAATAATTTATGGTCTATGACCTGGCAAACACTAGAGTGACCCTCAAGTGGTGGAACCTTTCCTCAAAATATGAGGAAAATAACTTTTCTCTATGCGTTACTATAGTTTTCTCGCTTTATGTTTTTGACCTTCATTTAAGATTTTTCCTTGAGCCTCTGTTCTGTTTTTCTTTCTGTGCATGCTGCATGAGAGGCTCTGATATCTCAGCCAGACTCAAAAGACACATAGACACTGAAGCTCAATTACCCACAATGTATTAAAGCTATCAGAATTTAAATACTTTTTTTTTTCCATTTCCCATTGATTTTAATTTCAAATTTAGACTTGCTATTATAAAGACTATAAAAGACAGGCTTGCACTGACTGTTATAAAATCAAATGTATAAATATTTCAGCTTTATTCGTAGCTCTTTTTTTTAATCATGAAATTCTCACTCTCTGCTAATTCAATGACAAAAGAGGAAATAAAGAAAGAGAGGAGAGAGAGAGAGAGAGAGAGAGAGAGAGAGAGAGAGAGAGAGAGAGAGAGAGAGAGAGAGAGAGAGAGAGACCCATATGCACACAAACACACACACAGAAAAGAAACTCGGTAGCTACATTGAAGTAATTTATCATCTTTACAAAGTATAAAAATTATTTTGCCTTAATTTCTTTCTGTTTATGTCTGTAGGATTTGGTGCGAAAACTGCTTGTTGTGAATCCCCAAAAGCGATTGACCCCTTCAGCTGCTTTGAAACATGTGTGGGTCACAGGAATGGCCAACAAAAAGACACACAAAGAGGACACAGTAGAGAAAATTAAGGAGTTTAATGCTAGGAGAAAACTAAAAGTGAGAGGCTAATAAATAATGTTGCCCATCAAACATTGATTCATAGATACAAGAACAATACTTACCAATAAATGTTTCATGAGATTAAGAGATTCAGCCCAAATGTAAAAAGACTGGTGGAATTTTGAAGTCTACGTCATAAAAAGGTTAAAAAAACATTTATTTATGTCAGAGTGAGCAAGTTATAGCTCTTAAAAATTGAATTCAAAAACATGAATCAGAGGCCTACATTTGCACCATGGGCTATGGCAACATATCAGCACAATTTGTAACGTTATAAGACAAAAAAGCTTAATAAGTTTGCTTTTTTTAATCTTTTAAATGTTTTTTTTAGCGACCTTAGATGCTTTTATCTTGGCTCAAAAGCAAAACATCAAAACATAGTTTTAAATTTACAAAATTGACAGAATGCAGTTCAGGCTATTCAACTATTCAAAATGTTTAAATGCAACTTCAGTTTAAGAAGGCACTTTGTTTTTTTGTTTTTTTAAAGTTTGAAGGCTATTTTGCCTCAACCTTTTAGGCAACTATATTTTGACTAAAAGCTGCCAATAATGAATGATTTGTTAATGTTTGTTCCAGTCTACTTTTGCAGTAGTAGGTAATTTCATATTACAGTTGAAAGAGAATATTGCATCTTAGAGTTAAATAGAGCAGATAGTAGAGTAAAATAAACCACAATAAACTGTCATTACCTTTATATAATATCTGTGAAACCCCTCTAGTTTGCAACTGATGCTTTGATGGCCGTCGCAGGAGCCGCAAAGAAAATGCCAATGCTACAGATTCTTGCCCAGAATGCTGGTTATGATCCATCACAGGAAGAACAGCAGGAGCAGGAACAGGAGCAAGAGCAAATGGAAGTGAACTAATAATGTTACTATTGTTTAGATGTGTACAAAATTCTGGTGATTTATATGAATCAAATCTGTGTCTTACATTAGTGATGGGAAATAAAACAATTGAAAATCTGAAAAAACTCCCGCAACCTGAGATGTTTCGTAGTGAAAAGTGTATGTGAAATGAGACAGCAGCAAAAGTATAAATAGAAAAAAACCAGTTGATGAGTTGTTGAAAATCATGTTGCCCCGGAATATTATAATATAGCCTTGAGCCTTAAGAAGGAAACTGATATAATTTATAAATACTTGCCAGGCAAAATTAAATATCAGCTTTTTCTTTTTGTCACTGAACAGTGTTACATATCTTGTTGTTGGGAAAACTTTTAATTGAAAAGTGTTGCTTCAGCATATGTAATTTAAATTGGTTCATGTTTATTTCAATATTCATTTTATATGTCATTTAACTGTGATACAAAACTTTTGTGATACTTATAGCTCAAGTTAGAAACATTTTCTTCATCATTTTTACAAGTCTTTTTTGTGTATACCCTGACATTTTTAAATTTTTCGCTTTTAACAACTTATAATGTAAATACATACCAATAGATTTAATCAGAACAAGCTCATTCACAATAAAGGCGTGATTAAGAATTCTGAATTAGTAAGAAAGTCAGAAAATCCATTTGTGGTATGCTAATCTCTCTGTATTTTTACTGGCCACATATAAGTTTTGAAGGGCAAAATTTCAACTTCAGCTTTCTGGATGGATCTTTTCCTTGCTTGGTCCTTCATGATCTAATCTGATGTCAATGCAAATTTAATGTCTATTTAGTATGGAGTAAAAGTTGAGAGGTGTCAGATGAGATATGACACAGTCCTATACTCAGTCACATCTGAAGGAGTAAAAAAGATGATCATGGTGGTAAAAGGATACAGTGAAGAACAAAAATCNCCCCCCCCCCCCCCCCCCCCCCCCCCGATATGCCAAAAAAGATCAAAATAATATAGACATATACAGCACAAACTCTTTCAAACAGTACCTTCAACAATAATTCTATCTATAGACAAATTGTGTGAATCAATTTGAGCATCTTTGGTCAATGATAACCAGCCATTGTA
Source organism: Plakobranchus ocellatus (assembly GCA_019648995.1). Classification (NCBI taxonomy): domain Eukaryota; kingdom Metazoa; phylum Mollusca; class Gastropoda; family Plakobranchidae; genus Plakobranchus; species Plakobranchus ocellatus. The sequence goes on along the minus strand of BLXT01003778.1, from coordinate 1,362,640 downwards.
ATATAAATAAAATAAAAAATGACGAGACATCTGGCCATCGCACTACATAAATTACAACTAATGAGGAGCATGGATGAGGACCAAGAAAACCATGACTACTATGAACATATATTTTTTTCCAACAGCTCTATACGGATGCAAAACATGGACCCCTCATGAAGCCATTGAATATCTACCAATTCCTTGGAAATTAGTGCAAAAGAAAAGTGCTGATAATACCAGTATCAAGAAATGAATGTTCTTTTCTTTAGGTGCCCTTTCTGGAACAGACTTCAGTTATCATGTTCCTCCACTCAAACCTCTTTTCAAAACCTTAAAAAGTTGTTGCTACTGCTCTTCACTATTGCCAATGACTTAAAACTTTCAATAAAAGTTATTCAATGTCTACCTCTACTGCGATTGGCTTCAATTTTTCCAGTGTTACTAAGATGTTCTAAACGCTTGTGATGGCAAATATATCTTAGAAATTGTAGCTGCCTCCATCTTATGCTTTTAATTAATGATCACTCAAGATCAGTTTCATTTAGTACAAAGTCATTGGACTTTTTTTTTTCTGTCCATGATATCCTATCATTCTTCTGATAAACTATATCTCTATTGCTT
>BLXT01003778.1:1346692-1358419 GCA_019648995.1 Plakobranchus ocellatus | reverse complement strand
TANNNCCCCCCCCCCCCCCCCCCCCTCCTAAAAAAACAAAACAAAACAAAAAACAACCCAAAAAACAAATGCAAAAAAATATGTATTTCTTTATAAAAATATCAAGTTATCTAAATAATATCAACCTTTTATTAGTTTTAAATATATGTTGATAACCCTTTTGCACTATTGTTTTGGATTTACAAAACTGAGATAAAATACCTTGAACTATGACTGGTATAAAGTTTGTAAAATTACTGTGCAAGCTATGTAATTTCCCTAACAGTAACATTTTGTCCATGAAGAAACACTATACCAAATTATTACAAATAATGAGCCGTTACCATCTAATTAAGATTTCAATTAAAAACTATATTAGTTGCTTCAAGAAACTGATGCATCAAATTATTTTATCTATTTCATATTCTCCTTAACTCTATATGTGTAAAGTTTTAGAGCAAGTGGAAATCTTAGTCTTGACTCGGAGAGACAAGTGGCTCAATATAGCATGGATCAAAATCACACAGTGACATTATACTCTGAATACCGGTTCTTGAAAGGAAAAAGTCTTAATGAATTGGATGTTGCAGATAAAACCTATAAGAAAAAGACATTTGAAATTATTTTTGCCATTTAGCTTCTTGGAAATACTTTACAAAAGCTTTAAAACATGCAAAATTTTAAATTTTGTTCAGAGGAATAAAACTTTCTCCAAATTCAGCAAAGTTACTCTAGCGATATTTTTCATCAAGAAATAATTCAATACAAGGTTGTGCCTTTTCACATATCTTTCACACATCAACTCAAAAAAGATCTGAGCGGATGTTGGTTTTTTACTTTATTTCTCCACAACAATTAATTTTGTTACTCCAATACAACAGATCACAGCCAGATTCTAATTTCTAAAACTATAAGCACTGATTAAAAAAAGTTTTCTAAAAACACTATTAGAGAGCATGTTAGAAGGTTGCCAATTTTCATGATGAAGTGGTTCCTTCCAAGGATTTCAGCAGAAAAAAAAAGTTCTTGACGTATTTACAATATAAGTAAAAGGATATTTTTGCACAAAGAGTACTACTCTGTTTTTAAAAATACAGATCATGTATTTTAATCACACAACAACAAAAAACAAAATAAGCAGCAACAGCTTGGGATAAAGTGCTCATTATAGAATGCTTTTGAAACAAAATGTAAGTCATGCCTGTTCATTTATATAATAGACATAAAAAAAATCAAGTGCAAACTGTAGGTTTCCTGATTATCCTAGGTAAAATTCATAAACACCCACAATACATGAACTTTCAATTATTGATAACATCATTAAGAAGTGGTCATATGATCAGTGCAGAAAAAAAAACTCAAAACATAGTGAAATTATAAGGACAAAACATAAGGGTTCAGATCAAATAAGGATACGTGAGTACTGCAAATACAATTCGACTACTAGTTCCAGTGTTAGAATTCTGTATATAACATAAAAAATGACAATTAAATGATGGAAAAACTTATGTTTAAAAAATGAGATACACAAATCATTTAAATTTAATTTTTTAAATCAATACCGTTGAAAATAATTGCATTTCAGTTTTCAAAATAGGAAACATTTAGAAATTATAATTAAAAAGAGAAATAGTTAAACTAAATTTAAAGTTGAATTCTTGAAAAAGGCTTGGAGCCACTTTTTACAAGACAAGCAAAATATAAACGATGTGCTTAATTTAATAATTTGAAACCCAACAAAATCCTGCCATCAAATATTGCCTGTTACATGTCTTCCAGGCTAAATTTGATATCTCAGTGCTATCTGCAATGGCACGAAAATAATCTCTTACAAGTTTCATGGGAAAGAAGCAAAACTGAGTTTCACCATAAAGACATTTGTAATTTTTTTCTGCAAAAATTTTTTATATGATGACAAAATCATCCGAGATATCTATAGTTGAAAAAGAAAAAAAACTTATAACAGCATAAATGAAAATTTTCACGAAAAGGAAGAAGAGATCTCTCTTTACCCCAAAGTATCACAATAATCAACGTTTTTTTTTCAAGATTCAAAACCCAGACAATGACAGATTATGACTGAAAACAAAATTTTATAAAAATAACAACTTTCTGAGGGCAAAACATAGGTGCTCAGTTACAATACAGAATAATTTAGTTTCTCATCTACAGTCCATGCTCTGTGACCAAAGACTGAACTTAATATGCACTCTCTGTGCAATCATCCAACAAAACCACTTCAAATTTGGAAACAAAACAGAGGGTTTTATAGGGATTATGTCAACAAACCATGATTTCTTTTCAGACAATCTCTAAAACATTTAGTTCTAAGAGTATACAATACTCCTTCAAAATAAAAGAAACATATGGCTTTTCAAATTTCCCTCAGTACAATATTACAAATAACAATACTTTTTTTCTCCTTCCTACAATTTGCATCAAGGGCAATTTTTCAGACATAGCTTATTGATGATAAAAAAGCTTACTTTAATCAAGATGATTTGTAAAACAGTATTAAAGAACAAAATATTCAAACAGCAATTGATGTTCGGAGGAAGACACCTTGGCTTGAGGACATTAAACAAATTTTCATCAGTCACAATGCTGAAATGTCGACTGGTGATGTTCTTTCCGATCTGACGCACGATCAAAAACCCAATCTGCACGATGCTCTTCATTTCTCTGATGTTGCCGATAATGCCCATGTTTGAGAATCCAGTTTTCCTTGCTGAGGTATCGTCTTTTTCCAATCAAGATTTCATCTTGCTCATCATTTTGCCCTTTTCTATTGCAATGTCTGCGGTGCTTTGCTCTCTCAAACAACCAGTCAGATCGAGAATGCTCTTCTCGCTGATGTTTGCGATGTCCCGCTTTCTTTAAAAACCAATTTTCTGATCTCTTTGAAATACGATTTTGTTTCTCCAAACCACTCATTTTGTCACTTCCTAGCCTTTTTTCACCACCTTTTCTTTGACGTATACGATATTTCTCTTGCACAAGGTACCTATCATGGGCAGTTTTTTGTTTTTGGTTGTCAGATGATTCATAATTACTTGTTTCATTATCAAGATTAGGAAAAATCTCATGTGGAATTGTTCTGGCAGTGTCCACTTTCTTATCAGCCTTGTCAGCCCCAGCATTGCTTTTATCTCTCTTCGTCTTCTGCCTTTTTTTGAGGGACTTAAGTTTGTTAAGCTCCTCAACACTGCCACCTGGAAAAAAACTTACTCCGGAGCTCAGGACATCACAACTGTTCACATGAATACTTCCATAACTGTTTGGTCGACGAATTGCTAGAACTACCTGTGACCACCAGTCTCTTTGACAAACAGCCCATTCCAAATCTTTTTTCAGCAGTAAACTTCTCCCACCCCAGCGCTCTAGAAATGACTTGAAGAGCTCATAGTGCAAAGTTGCATCCTCTTTGCTTAATTTGACAGCGTCAGTAGGCTGAAAAGTCTTGATCTTCAAAAGCTGGGAGAACAACTTGGATATCTCTTTTATTTCTCTTTTCAGAGTTTTTCTATCTGAATTGCACTCAAAACTTAATCTTCCAGCTGCCTCACACTGATTCTCCAGAAGCTGCTTTTGCCACTGCTTTCTCAGCTTCTTAATGCACTTGCTGTGAATGAACACCTCATCTCCATCCTTCTTATCAAGATGGCCTTGAAATAGTGTGGCTGGTAATTTAGTACACATCTTTGTCAACTTAACAGACGCTCTTACAAATTTGGAGGTCAGACGTTTAGCAATCCTAATTAATGGCATTTTTTTCTTGTTCCAGATAGTTGTAAATTCATTAAATGTGCGACTCACCTTTTTACCAAACTGTTGAAAAGACTTACGTGTTTTACTGAGAATATTTTTGAAGCCATGAGACCAACTTTTTTCATTTTTCACTTTGGGTGCATCATCATCATCAATATCATTCTCTTCTTCGTCATCATCTTCATCATCATCATCTTCTTCATTAATGTCATCAAAATCAGGATCAAAATCATCTTTTCTAGCATCCATAGCATCTTTAGTGTGTTTGTTTTCACTTCCACTCTGTGTCAAAGGATCCTCAACATCAAAATTTATTTCCAAGTTTTCAAGGATGTATCTCAAATGACGCACTAAAACTTCTTTTTCGGGCACAACTTTTACAACATCTTGCTGAAGTTTGCTCAATGTAATTCCAGTAATACTCCAGGCTTTTTCTAACAAATTAGCTACAGTATCTGAGTTCATTTCCTGGCCTACACTCTCCAAGCTTTGCTTTATTTTGTCGAGATTGTAATGAAGTCTTGTAAGAAGAGTTTCAAGCTGTTTCCCACTGCTCTCACGGATCGAATGCATAACTTCTAGCAAATAACGAGCTATCAGTTCTTGCTGGGAAACAAAATCTTTGCCACTATCAGACTCAGTGTGATGGTTGTCTTTAGACCCACTGCTTATCTTTTCCAAAACCTCCTCTGCACTTTCCCAGACCTTACTGACTGAATTCACCACTGACTGCTTCAAATCTTGCACACTGTGGAGAAGAATGGAAAGATTAGCAAAATCATCAAACACCGAGACATTCCATTTAGCAACATGCTGTGTGAGAGTAGTGAAATTTGAAGCCAGGATCTTTTTCAGGCACTCCACCTCACTGACATCTTGTTTAGACCCTGCCATCCTCACTTTCTCTTGTTCCCATTCCTTTTGCCATTGTTCACGGTCTCTTTCATCCTCCCATTCTTCGTTCTCTCGCTCGCGCTCTCTCTGGCGTCTCTCGAATAAATACAAATGTTGCCAGTGCAAGGCCCGTTCTTGTTCACGAGATAGTGACTGCTGCAGCTGCTGGATGTCTATATCAACCATCTCATGGTCTGAGAAAAATATAAAAAACAATTATTAGTATTTTTTTTTTTTTATTTGGAGACGTGAATGGTGCAAATATTTTTCCTTTCACACAAAAAATATGTTATCAAGTTAGTCAAATTCAAGAAAAAATATGTGAAAATTGTATACAAAAAGTTTGCCATGGTTGCTTTCCATCAATCAAAGGAAAATGTAATCCAAATTGCTTTGTTGCATTCTTTCTAAATAAAAAATATGAGTATAAGCCAAAGAGGCATCTGTATTTTGTTCTCCTATTTAAATTCCAAACAGATTTGAAAAAAAAAAAAAAAAAAATCATGGACACTGTATTAAAAAATAAAAAAAACCAAAAATGATTTTACATTAATGTGACATCTAAATATATTATAATAAAATTGGATTTCTAAAGCTCTGATGATTAGAAACAATGCTTCATATCAAATTTCACCAAAATCAATTAGAAACAAAAAAGGAGATTGTTTTAAGCAGAAAAAGATTTTACCAAAAAAATAAAAAAGTTGAAAATTTTTCTCTAAAAATTAATTCAATATTTATATAAAAAAAAAAAATTTTAAACTTTCTCAGCTTGACAAACTCGACAGTTGTATAGCTAAATCACAACAGGGTTGAAGCTAGTTTAAGGCATAGATGATGTAAATAATAAAAAGGACAACTGAAAAATTTTCCATTTTAACAAAAGTGTTTCTATTAATCCCAAAAAAATCAATGAAAAGTCATTGCTCTCATGGAATCCAAGCAAAACCAACTCTTACTCCTTTCAAGAAAAAAAAAAAAAGGAGATCAATATTCCGGCCAATATAACTCAATCCTCAATCTTATCATTTTGAAATTGTTCTACTCTAACAGAGCAAACACTAACACATCCATACAAAGAATAACAATACATTCAAACATCTTTACCATGAAATTTTTGCACTTTGCTTGTTTCTTGAGAACTGCGATCAGCCTGATTTTCTCCTTCTTTTGAATTGGTCATAAGATCTTCTTTTGAGGAAGGTTTTCTATGAGAATCCTCATCTTCTGGTGCCTGAATCTGTGTGTCTTCATAATTGCTCTCATGATTTTCCTGCATCTCATAACCAGGCAATAGGCTAGTCTTCTCTGACTCAACATTAAAGTTCAGAGCCTCTTGCTTTGAAAGAGGGGGTCTTTTAAGATAAGCCAGATCTTTTAGTTTCAGAACATAGTCCTCGAGTTGACTGCTACAAAGATTTGCAGGGACAAAAGATATGTTATCACTATCTGCAGAGTTGTCCAAATCTTCCTCACAATTGATGAAAACTTGAATGATACCCCGAACAAGATGAGTTGCATGGGAGAAATGGCCACCTTCAACTATACCCTAGAGATGATGAGAATATTATTACCAAACATAAGAAGGCTCAAAATATTCTGTAACATCAACCTATCCCCTTTCCCCGCAAATCCTCTTTAATTTTTCACTGCAATGTTATGATGAATTGAGGCATGCAATAAAAGATCTCACTTGCTTGATAAAAAAATCTTTAGTTTAGAGGAAAATGTCGCTTATCATGTTTCTTTAGTAGGCAACAGATGATAAAGCTTAACATCAAATGATGACACTTAGGAAAAACGGGTATGGATGCAGAAAGATAATATTTCATTTGCAACTGATTCATAGCTTAACACTTGGCTCTCCCATGTTTTTTTTTTTTTGTTTACCCATAACATCAGTTGTTTCTTGATCTAGATATTTTAAAACAATACCAAATGTTATGTGCTGAGACCAATAAACCTCCTCCGCTCTTCAATTTTAAATAACAAAAAAACTTTCTACCATTTCACAAATTGATAACGTAATTGTATTAAAAACTGTCAAGGGAAACAGAATTTTAAAATACGCACACGTGCTTCCAACCAGTCCAGTGCTTTTTCTGTTTTCTTGTACCTCAGCTAAAAAAAAAAAAAATTCAAAGATATCACAACATGAATCTTGAAACTTTTCCTACAATGTAATAAGTTCAATACAGTTTTGAAAACAAAATAATTAAATATGTTTTTTATTTTGTGGGCAAAAACTTAAAAAGCTGATGTGTTTATGCAATATTGATCCAAATGGTGTCAAGGATCCATCAAACCAGACCTGAGTCCTGATTTTTCTGTTTTTATGGTTTGAAAAAAATAGATATTCACTTTTGAAATGAATATATCACACCATTATTAAATGTACATAGTTTTGTTTCATAGTTAACATTCTGCCATCCATTATTCATGTATTGTTCTTTGACTTCATTTACAGGTTTCAATGAAGTTTTATTAGATAGGTAGTTTTTCAACGATACACATTTAAAAATCCCTACTACAAAAATGATAAAAAAAAAAAACCTCACTATTTGATCTCTTGGATCAGCCATTTTAAATTTGAGATGTTTTGACAATGCCTCAAGATGAGCAACCTTTGCATTTTGCTTTTCCAGCACATTTTCCCTCTCACGAAGCTGCAACTCCAGCTGCTTAACCCTCATAGTTTGCAACTCGTACGCATTTTGCCACTCTTCAATTTCAAGGTCTGTAGCTGCAATGTAAAACCAAAATTATCATTAGAGACTGCAAATTCAACATGGATACAACAGCAACTCACATCCTAAATTATTGCAAGCGCTTGAGAAAACCAATAAATGTCCAGTCTCCGAGAGTCTGAAATAGTGGGTTGTCTGAATGAACTTTTAATGCTGAACAAACTGGTCTTTAAAATTTTCAATATCTTGTATAATTCCAGAGATCCTGAAATTTACATGAGATAAAACGAAAAAAAAAAGTTTTGGCAAAAGTGGAAACACAATTTAATAACTGATTTAAGGCATATCACACCACACAATCATATATAAAATTCAAAAAAATGTATTCATGTGATGCACATTTACTTTTGGGTGAGCTGGTTTTTATTAGAAATGATAAACAGATTTTAAGCAAGCTGTTGCAAGTTTTTACTATAGATATCCCTTGAAGAGGCTGAGATTATAATAGGGCAGAAGTAGATCTAGATTTTAATCTTGAAGTTGAAGGCTCATTCTCATTCAAATCTGAACCATATTCCTTGGCAACATCAACACCTGACATAAAACAGTCTTTTATGATCTGTGAAATTACAGTACTTGCCACACAGTCTCAGAACCCAATGCACCTACGCTGTTTTGATGATATGGTGTATCATTTTTTCATAGGTTACTACTTTGCATCATAAAAACCAAGCTATTGAAGGATAGAAGATTATTATTTCTTTAGGTCCTTATTAAAAAACTAATTGATCCAGCATATTAAACTGTAGACCTGACAACTTTTTTTATAAAGAACATTGATGCATTTTTGATGTGAGTGCAACAATACATACCCTGAACTATGTCCTAAGTAATAGTAAGGATGTAGACTTAAGCCTTAAAGTCCCTAGGATTTCATATCCTAACCTCAGTCTCCAGAGAGTTAAAAAAAAACATCATTACACTGGTGTCTAGATTTGGTACAAAAAACACTGACAGTGCAGGATTTTGATAATAGATGACTAAACATGAATTTGGGTTTGAATTTCAAAGGCCTAAAAAAGACTGAAACTCTTTGCTCAAAGAACAAGAAAAAAGAAAGCCAACAACATAAAATATTAAACAATTTTTGCTCACCCATTATGATGCCCAGGCTTATTCCCATGGTGAGAATTGTGGCTAAGACCAAAATGACATTTAGCACTGAGCTCAGACGATTGTTGGGACAGTGAATGTAGTTCCTTCTGACATCTCCAACCTCAAGAGGGATGTCACCAATATCTGCAAAAGCTGACAGATCTCCAACATCATTAAGAGCAGGGTGGGATCCAGCTTCACTTTGTTCACTCTCAATACGATCATCAAAACCCTCTTCTGTAGATGACTCTGTTTCATCATCTCTATCAATATCTCCATCGAATCCATCATTTCCATCCACATCATGAAGTATTTGAGGTGGCTGAATGTTTCGTTCCCTTATGTCTGCATGCAAGAACAGAAGATGAAGGAGACAAAAACAAAAATTGCATTTTCTATCCCACAATTTTGACCAGCGACACCACAAAAGGAAATTTTTTGAGACAAAATAATTGCTAAGGGAAAAATAGGTTTCATATATGCTGAAGAGCATTCACCACAGATAGCAAGTGATATCAAATAATTGGACACATATTTATTTTTTTTTAAACTGCCACGAGACCTCTGGTTTTGGGATGACAACACACCTTTCATAAAATGAAGGGAAATAATGCCATGAAAGCTTCTTTTCATATTGTTATTTACTGAGAAGACCTATAAAAAAGCACATTGCCAGATCACATTCAAATTTGCTTTCAAAGCATGTTGTTTTTGTCAGGCACAGAATGAGAGACAAAAACCTAGTCCTCAACATAATATTTCAAGATCTAAAGATTTAAGGATCATTAATTTTTCATGACTGATAACGATGCCAAATATAGCCTCCAAATAATTCCACATTTCAGAGCAAAAAAATTAAGCTAGTTTTTTCCTTCTTTTCCCTGGTTTTATTTCTGTTTTCAAAGTGCCAATATATTGGCAGAAAATCTAGGTTTTACTAATGTAAAGCTCATCAAATGAACTTTATGGTTGTGTCAGTAACTTCAGTCACTTAAAGTGTTCAAAATGTGTCTTATTTCAACTGGTTGAAGATGTCAATAAATTGTAATTTCCTTAACCTCAATAGAGAAGAGACTATCTTCCCAACTTTAAAATGGATTACTTAAAAAACCCCATTATTTAATGATCAACCTATTTCTGAAATGAGACTTATTTGGTCTGATTGGCCTTCCTTTATTTTGTTTTGTAATGCTTTCATATATTCAATATCTTTATTGATGTTTTTGTTTTCAAAATTTCAAAACGATTTAGGGTTTGTGGCACTAGACAAAAGCTAGAGAATGGGCCAAGGATGGTGACAAAAAAAATCTTACAAATTAAAAGTATGAAGGCTTCACAACATTTAAACCTTTGTCTTATGCTTTGCAGTGTTTAATCAATGAAAAAAAAAATTTAAAATAAGGAATCAGAGATTTTATTCATCAATGTGCATTAGTATCAATTTAAAAAACAGAACATCAATATTTTTAGTACTATCTTTATTTTCCACCTAGTTCCCTTGTTGTTGACACAGAGTCTTGAAAGACTGTCTATGTTATTTGTCAATATATTTCTTTCTAAAAATCAGCAAATGCAATACTTTGCCTTAAACTTGATTCTTTTTCTACCTCTTCTCAAACCAAGCATTCAAAGCATAACAGACAATGAAAAATGTAAAAATAAGTTTTAAATGGACAACAAATATGAATAAATGGATAATAATAAAAACTTGTCCTTCTCTAAGAAAGCTAACTTTACCTTGACCTCTCATGAAACTAAAATTTTCATCAATTGAAGAACGTGAGAGGAGTGGTGCAGGTGGTAGTTGATCTACTGGGTTAACAATACCATGGGCTTCAAAAATATCCACATTATCAGCATCCAAGCGCACAAAGTCAGAATCTGTCATGAAAATATAACAAAAGGTAATAAATTTGACAAACTTCAGAAGAAATCAGTAGCCATAAGCTTGTCTTGATTGAAATGGCTAATACAGGTTATAATCAATGTGAAACTTCCAAACCTATGCAGGAAATGAATGTGGCAACAGAAAATCATTTACAGCACAATATTAGTTCAAGTCATTCACATTTCCAGAATATGTTCCTGGGTATTATTCGCAACTAATACATAATTGTTCAGAAGGTTGAATATTAAAGAACAACTAACAAACAATTTAGGAAAGTGTTAAGATTTGAACAGAACAAACTTTTGAAATGTACTGCTCAATGCATTATACATCTAAACAAAATATGTTTATAACTGAAAATCTTTAGGTATAATGATGTAGTGTTTCATGACTTTTCAAATTTCTGAAATCATTTTGGCTTTCCTCTCCTTTGTTATTCCCATGCAATAGTCTTTACTAAATTTTTTTTGCCTTCTTGATATTGAATCCTCATCAGTATGCTCTTCTCCTGTATTTACCCATCAACTATTTCAAGATAAGCTCTTCCTCTTTCAACATGAAATTATAAGGTTAACTGAGATTAGGTTTAAGTGGAAGGCCATGATCGCCAATGTCTGTTCCAGTCAAGGCACCTAGAGAAGAAGAATGTTTATTATTTTTCTCATCGATTTTCCCTTCATTCCTCTTCTCACTATTGTTTGACTTTTGTTTCTTGGCTCACAATACCTGTTTTCCTTACTTTCCCCCCTTACATTTACTTGTTCATATGATCAATAAGTGAAACATCATATACCTGAATCGCTTTCATCCTTCATGCTGTTGGTTTTTGACGAAACTTGGCTTGGAACTGAGACTTCACTTTCTCCTTCCATAGCAAATCCAGCACTCTCCTTTAGCTCAGTTTGTGCTACATCATCAGCACAAAATGTTGCATTTGCATTCCCTTGAGTATTTGTATGAATCTCGTCCCTGTTTCAAAAAGAGAAGAAAATGTGAAATGGACCTTAAAATTTTCTAGGCATAACTGGGATGGTTTTAGTTTTGGAGAGATGTATTAATAAGTCATAATTAAAATACACAAAACCTTTTAAGTTTTATCATTATCACAAGAAGTTGAATGCTTAAGCAATGAAAACAATTTCAAATATACCTTCATAGGCTTTTGAGAAGAAAGCCATTTGAATTGCAATTGCCTATATAAAACTTAGTTTCATTACCAATAAATAGGAGGACTAAGCAAAAAGAGTTATTGGTGAAGAAAGTAAAAGCAAACAATGTATAAGTATGTGATGGACATCATGATTCACCAAGTATTCAAAATGTTGACCTTTGCAGCAATGTCTTCGGACTGCCAAT
>BLXT01003778.1:1236196-1246369 GCA_019648995.1 Plakobranchus ocellatus | reverse complement strand
CCCCCCCAAAAAAAAAAAAAAAAAAAAAACAACAAAAAAAAAAAAACAAGAGTCCAGCAAAAAGTTTCCTCATTTCAAACTGTCTCGAATAATTTCATGTATCAAATGCGCAATAGGTTCTTCTATTATATGTTTTCTTCTTTTCTGAATTTTTTGTTGTAACGGTAGCGGTCAAGCTAACATGTTTGTGGAACCTAGTGCCTACCAAAAGCAGTATCCACACATGTGGCCTTTTGAAGCTGGTATCGATCTGTATTCCCAAGAGTTTGAATGGCTCAGGTGAGTTCTTCTCCAAAATAAGGCAATTTAGGTTAAATATAATCATTATATTGCAAGGCTCGATAACTTATAATAAAATGAATTGTACCATTATTGCTTTCTCTTTAAAAAAAAACCCAAACAAACAAACAAACAAATTACATTTCTTTTCTTCTCTTCATTTCCCTCAGCACATTGATGATTTCTGTTCTAGTTTAATAGCTTTCTTTAAATATGTTTTATTTTTACATTTCAAAGATCAGTTCCTCTAAATTTTTATTCTCTCATAACGCTAAGTTTGCTGTTTTAAAGAAGAACGCATGTCTCGATCTAGATCCAAGCTCTTCGCTAATCTATCGGGCTGATAAAAATAGGGTTTGTTCGAGGGTTTGCCCCAATACTTGCATGAAGTTAAATAAAATGTAAAATAGTTAAACTGCCACAATTTTGCTGGTCGAAGCTTTAGATTTTTAAAAATAAAAATGATTGTGTAAGTTTCCTGACCTATATCATCGTTTATTGCGTTTAGCTCAAAACTGGTTTTGACGATATATCTAATCTTTGGGCTGAGGGAATAGTCGGACTAAATCGTTATTTATTTGACCCAAACACCTTTTAGCTCTAATCATTCAGGTTATTTCTTGTACTAAGCAGACAACATTTTTAAATTCATAATGATAGAATTTGTAGCTGCTATACATATTTCCAAAGATTAGATCTAATGACCAGGGTGAGGTACAAAATAGGTTTAAGAAAAGCATTTTTGAATAGCATTTACTTGTTTTTAATAATTTTACCAACCTTTAAACAACGCTGGCCTGTATGAAGGTTCTGTATAAGAAACAGCCTGTACTAGTTTCAATTTTTTCATAATACTATAAATAATCCAATTTTAAAATTGTCGTATTTTAAAGCTTCGATTATTTGATTGACCTCAACTCTGTATGCAACCTTCCCTAAACATTCATAAAAAGTCACACAAAATAAAATTATTACTAAGTGAAACAAGTTTAATTTTACTTGCATTAATTCCAAGATCGATTAATTTAGAAAAGTGGCTATATAATAAAATTTTAACGAATTGTGTGGGCTCTTCATAAATGAAGTACTGTTTAAAAATAATGTAAGGGAAAAGAGCGTCTATTACTTTAAGTTCATTGCGATATGCATTTTATATCTTTGATATGTTCTCCTTTTTTTTTTTTTTTTTGCTATCAAAAGCAAAGCAGAAGGAAAAATCAATTATTCCATAGACTCTCTGTGAAACAGCCGTTTCCCTATTCCAATCATGTCTCTCTTCCTATCCTTTCAACTAATCCTTTTAATTTGCGCCCACTTCACCTCACCCTCCACGCTCCAACTAGATGCACGCACAGATACAAATAAAACCAACGTCGCGTTTCTTTCGATGACTTTTGGTTTTTTTTTTTTTTTTTTTAATTTTATTCCGGCTCAGCATTTTTATGCCGACCATTCCAATTTCATCATAATGATTATATTCTTGTATTCCTTTTAGTTTTTTAAAGGATCTCATTTGGTTGTTTGATGCATTTTAAATTGCCCCGAGGGCTTTGCCCCGCTCTCACATACACCTACACACACTGTTAGGAAAGTAGACGCATGATTCAATCGCTCTGTAATTAATAGTTGTTTTTTTTTAAGAACATAAACAATACTCATCATATTGCTTAATTTACAAAGACAATTATTTAATGAAATGCAACAAACTGCATAAGGCGCTTCAGCTACGTGACACATTCATCGATACCTAAATGATTTTTAAAAAACGCTTGTGCACCAAAACCCATTCTAACTTGTGTCTTTCATTGTTGCAATACGCTGCATTAAATTACTTTTAATTAGCGCATTAAAGCACTAGGCACATTGCTACTGATCTAAAAACAATTTAAAAGCTTATTTTCACATTTTGCTCTGGAGAAGTAGAGCAAAATATAATGAAGAAATATTCTTGTTGATGTGAATAAAAAACATATTTATCTCTCTTCTAATCTTTCGATTTATTCTTAAAAAAAAACATGGACCCCTTTACAATTTTTTTTCGTGTAGCAATTAGCAGGTCTCAGAGCCTTATAATTACTCTTTCTAAGGTATAAAGAGGGAATAGAGTCCTTCTAACATATTCTTACTTTTCGAAAAAGAAAGGGTGGGAAGGGGGAACAGGATAGAGAATTTTAGCAACTTTAAAGCAAATGTAAAGGATTGCGTAGGCTTTCTGTGTAACGAGACTACGGTTTTAATTAAGTTGAAATTGTCCATACGAAAGACGTCAAGATTCAACATAAATACTCGGTTAAAAAGTACATAGCTAGAGGTCTGTGACTTCGATATCTCATTCCTTTGCGCCCTTCTCAGAGAGTCAAGGAAAAATGCAATCTTGCGAAAGTACGAAGACCCGGCTGTATGGCCTACAAAATCCGAACATCTTGTAGTGAAGAGGACCGAGGGATACGCAGCAGCCGAGAAACGGATGCAGGTCAGTAACACAGCTACTCCTAGCCCCTGTCTACATGTTTCTATTGGTCAAAAGTATGGGTTCGTTGAAGAGGAAAATACTTTTTTTCTCTAAAAATATCAGCTGTCCCCAGGGCAGGAAGAGACTGATCCAAATAAAGGTTTTAAAAGAATAATTACTTTTTTTGTACAATCATTTTGTAGTAAATGAAAAGCAATAACATTTTAACGGATACTTGAGGCTGCAATCAATGAAATTAAAAGTAAGGCATACTTTACGATCCTTCAAATGGCAAAGCATGCAGTTACCCCAAGCGGCAAAAATGACGGTTTAATAAAATTTTGCCTCGTAAATCAGATAATTCCTGGGCGTTGCTGATGATTCTCATTTAGCGTCGCCTCACAAAGAAAGCTGTACAGATAACCAAGACACTCTTATGGATACTTTGTTTCTGTCATGACTAGATACAGATTTTCAAATATACCCGTTGCCATTTTTTTACCTTTGGACAGACTCCGTTAGGTTTTTTTTTTGCTTAGTAAGGACAAACATAAACCTGTTTGATTGGTTAAAAAACAACTTCTTGAACCGATTTAGCATTTTAATAATATTATTTGAATAAAAATGAACACTTATTACCAATGTCATAGCAGTTTAAAATATAATTACAAAATTATGGCGACATCTGCGCATGTTATAATTTAAGTTCCAAAAGACGATTTGACGTTTGAACCAAAACTTTGCGATGTCATGGAAAAAAAATCATCGACCTTTTATGGTGTAGTGTGTTTTTGATTTAAAATGTCTAGTTTACACAGCATGCTATCTTTGAGATAAAGACCAGCAATACTAAAAATGAACCTGCGGCTCGTTAAAAAAAATTACTAACAATTCCGATCGAATTGAAGCATTTGCCTTCAATCTATTTAATCAAAACGTATTAACCGATGCATGATACGAATGTACTGTGACACGATCTCTTTGAACAATTTTTAAACTCGTAAGTCGATGTAACTTAAATTCTTCACACATTTAAAAAAAGAGTTACCTTGCAGGGACTTATCATGTTTCATTAGCATATAGTTCCATTTATATGTGCACGTATTGCCCTTTTCCATTGTGTGCTTTCATTATTAATTTTCGTGATCCGTCAGCTTGCTCTTTTGGCTTTGAAACATATCAGTTTCGTATTCAAAAAGCAGTGGCTCGTTGCTTTGTGGTTTAAATATACCACACTGCGGTAAAGGTAAAGATGAGGTTGGAGATATCGTATCTGTTAGACTTTGGTATTGCTCTCTAAAAATAAAAATCCAGGTAATGATTATGCCAGATATATCTTCGATAAAAAACCTCTATAGTTAAGCCTTTTTTCCCGCTCACTGCAGAATATAAAAAAATGCTCTTCCATAGAGTTAGTAATCTTATAGGCATCTTCGTAGTTCTTCTCTTCGGGTCAAAATAGCGGGATTTTGACTCATACGGGCAATTTATTGATGAAGAACATTACCTTGATTGAAACTGAGCATTTCGCGATTATAGCTTGAAAAAAAAAAACAACTGCAGAAAAAGTTCAGTTCTCGCAAATCCTCATGCAATTTCTTATTTAGTGGCTCGATCGGTCGAGACGCATCACGCATCAGACAGACAGACGCGCGCGCGCACATGAATATAGTACAATGAAATTTCCATTGTGAACGTTGTTTACCCATCGCGTATTACTTATTGCCCATTACCGACGCAAAAACGGAATACTATTGCCTTTTATGGCATCCTGAAAGCAAATTCAGACGTACGGTTAGTCTGTCTATGCTGAGGTAAGAGCATCAAGGAATGCTTGCTGTCAATACTAGCAATAAAATCCCACATTGGATTTACAATGGCGAATTGAACCCATAGCGAGGACTCTCAAAACAGCTTTGAAAACTCGATCCTGAACAAACTGAAAACATGTGTGAGTAATTATTTTAGTTTAATGCAAATCTTATTTATAAAATTTAAAGGGCATTAGCTCCTTTTCTTGAATAAAAAAAAATCAAATTTCTTATATTTGGAATATATATATATAATCTAACGAAACATGTTGACCCATTTGTTGTTGGAACAAAGAGCAACTAGACTTAATAAAATACTTATAAAATAATAATACCACTTAGGGAATGTCGTTGCCTAGATAATGTCAGTCAAAACACAAAGAGCTTTCGACAAAGCTACAGTACAAACCATTTCTATAGATGAAAGTATATATTCAATAACTATATTTCATGTCTTTTCATAAAATGTCAAAGAGAGTTATGCCAACTTTAGCGAGCCTTTTTCATTGGAAAAAAAAAAACAAAGAGTCACATCACTCGCCATTAATATTCGCGTCCTTTTACCCTACTGAATCTATTATCTATGGCCTCTTTACCATCCATCTTTCATTATTATATCCTAATTACTTTATGTTACTCTACGTATCATTGCTAGACCGGTAGACTTAGATTTTAAATTTAAGTGGAATTACGATTTACCTTTGGCCACGACGAGTTTTTTTTTTGTTTTGTTTGTTTTTTTGTCTGTAGATCTATTTTATCTTGTCTCTTCACGTCTGAAACGAGGGCTTTATTTACAAAATGTACTTACAAATCCGATTAGGCGCATGATGTCGGCTTTAAACCAGCAGTAATTACAATGATGAACATTTTTTAAACGTGGAGGACTTTCTCCAGTTGTAAAAAAGAAACTATGGTTGTCAGTTCCTCGTTGCTGCTCATTCTTCAAAGCGGAAAAAATAAAACGACTGAACGAATGAATAAGGTTTTAGAGATACCTTTTCTTTTTTTAAAAAAAAATACAAAGACTGAAAAGACACGAACTATTTGAATTTTTAAAAGATTATTGCTGGGATTGTAGTTTTCTTCGAAGTGATTCTCACCCTGTTTTTTATCTGTACCTTATTAATAAGATTATTTGCCTTCGTATTTAAGCTCATAGGCAGGAATGGGGAATTTACCTTTGACGAATATTCAAAACAATTTATGAGAAATGACGAGCAATGTCTAAACACTTTTGTCAATGTTATTTAAAATCTGAATATAGAGAGCTTTTCAGTGCGTATCGGACTCTCAAACGGAAGTTATAAAGATAAAATGAAACTTAACACTGAAAAAAAAAGGTGATTCGAGAATTCAATCTTTGCCTCATTAAGAACCCACTGTAAATGTGTGTGCCATATCAATCAGCAACAGACTGATTCCTGGACAATGTTTTTCAAATTAAAAATTATGCAATTTACTTTCGACAATCCGCGTCCGTGGGTGGTAGTGGGGTTGATATTAAGTCGTCTGAATCATGTAAGAACCTCCTGTGAAGGTGCGAATCCTTTTTTGGAACTAAAAGTTGATGCTAAAGTAAAAAAAGATGATTTTAAAATTTAATGCTCCACACATAAAATCTATTCTGAATTATTTTTTATCGCCACAGTATCAACATTAATAAGAAGCAGACTGATTTCAGGACAGTATTAGCCTCGGTTAAAAGCTAAGCAAGGCACTGTCAAAAAATCCGGCGCCAAAGGCGGCAATGGAGTTATGTCAACCCGAAGTCCAGAAGTTACTTTCGTAATTTTATACATTTAACTTCGGACACTCAAGGATCGAATGACTTCCTAAATGTGATTGAGTCTAATCAGGTTCTCTCAGGCATGAGAAGGATACAATCACCGTATTAAAGGGGGTATGTTTAATAACGTTAACATAAAATCCGGTACTCTCAAACATGGATAGTAAAATATTAACAAAGGTGATCTGATGGGAAACATAAAACTAGTTTTGTCAAACATGAACAAAAGATGTTCACAGAGATAATAAACCGTAAAAATTGTCGTACAAGAACATATTGCATGAAAGCGAAACATTATGAAACTTAACCTGGTTTCCTCAGACATGGATAATAATATACTGAGTTGATGATATACTGTAAAACATTAAATCTGGCTCTCTCGAACATCAATAATGCGATATTCGCAGACTTCAGATGCTGTGAAACATAAAACGTGGTTCTCTCAATCATGGTTAATAATATTTCACAGAGAAAAGATACTGTAAAACATAAATCTGAATTTCTCATTAATGGATAATACTGTAAATCAAACATAACCATATCTTTCTTACGCAATCGTTTCTGCACAAACAGAAAGATTGGGATTGAATGATTGAAAAAAGCATTTAAACTATTTGATACAACATGAATGCGCTTCAAACATAAAAGAAAACGTAGCAAAATTAATTTTTTGTCATGTATGTTCTAGTTTAAAACGTTTTATAGAGACATCAAAAGTATAAAAAAAATCGTGACAAATTCAGCACTCACTAAGGAAAATCAAATCACGATACACCTTTAATGATTGCCGCAGGGAATACTTTGAACTTTATCAAAGAGGGAAAAAACCCAAGGAAAAAGAAAAACAACGCTAGAAAACTTGCTTTTGCCAGTTTCCAATAAACATTGCTCAAACACATCTCCTTAGACCCAGTAAGTAGGTTTACTTTCCGTTTAAAGGTTCGATTACTTTCCGTTTCGTGACTCTAAAAATGACTAACCATCAAGGCTTGGCTTAACAATCACGGAGAAGGCCTAGTTACATGCATGCTTCCGGGGTAGCTGATGAAAATCATAGTCTGTCCAGAGATGCACAATTAACTTTTGCAAACATGGTAATTATTAGAAAGAAATAGGCTACACTAGACTAGATATGAAACTGAGATAGAAGTGCTTACATGTCGGGTACCTAAATAAATGATGTAAGAAAACATTTTGTTACGATTAAAAAAAAAAAATTCGATGCTGAAAACACGTAGATCTAGCGACCTTTGTCTCGTTTTATATGAAATTGTTCAAACTTCAAATTTTTATCTAATGCGATTCTGTTTATCTGTCTCTCTATCTCTATCCGGCGCCATATCGTTATTTGCTAAAAGACCTTTCAAAAAAAAAGGAAGAAAGGGAGAAGGAGAAAAGAAGATGGAGAGAGAGAGAGAGAGAGAGAGAGAGAGATAGGAGGACGAGAGAGTGAGAGAGGTGCAACGATTAAGAGATACATACATATATTCATACAAAAAGATATGTATACAGAGAGAGAGGGAGAGAATAAGGGAGCGAGAACTTAAGTAGACACACCCATTCAAAGTGTTTTGATCGATGTTAACGCAAAAGAAAGAAAGAGATTGATCTAAACCAATCATTGATTAGAAGTTGCACCAGTAACAAAATCGATAATCTGCAATACTGAGGTGATGAATTTTACACTGCGATTTATTGAATATTGTTTTCAACATACCCGATTACAGACGAGCTTAAAATCTGACATAAACACCGATGCAGTAGTAATTTAGACAATGCAGTTTTTGATAATTATTCTCTTTCCACCCCAAAAACCTTGCTCTGCTCCTTCCCTCCTCATTTATTACAACTTTTCCATTTTCAGGACCGTTCAGTGTGTTTGTGCAGTATTCACGAGGGCGAAGTTCTTGGCGACCTGGAGGTGAGCACAAAGCTGCAGACCTACGCGTCATCAGTGTGGTGCACGGCGCCCGTCACGGCCCTTGTACTTGACCTAAAGAACCTTGAGCGCGTCGTTGGTCGTAGGAACCCTGTCACTATGGAAGTCATTAGGAGCACAGCTCAGGTATTGCTAGAGTATAGGACGTAAAGTTTGGATGTTTCTTCATCACTAATTTACATTGTGAGTACCTTTACTTTTCTAGGTAATATATAGTTCGCAACTGTCTACTGTGTCTTTAGAAGCTAATGCAACTGTTCTTTTATAAAGAAAATTTAAGGTCAGGGCGGTAAAAACACGAGCAGCTGTTCAAGAGTATTGTCAGCATTTGATTATTAGGAGCTGTTTAAAGACTTCAAACGTAAATTGCGGTTGTTTTCTGCCATGGACTCTGTTTTATAAAACCGCTTTCACTTGATCAGTTCTTCGATATGCTTCGAATATTTTGAAACCCAAAACTTTTTCTTCATTATTTCTTGACTTTGCATGGATGATATGCAAAGCATTATCAAGCAGTAAGTTTTGGACCTACATTTCTTGTCATCATACGTTTGCCTTGCAATAGGGCAATGAATAAGACTTTTCTCACAAGTCTAGGGTAAACAAATTCTTTTTGCGAACCTCACTACATTTACAACTGAATCAACAGTAAATTTCTTTCGCCTCTAGGATAAAAAAATAAGAAAGATATAAACATTCGAGACCAAACAATCCAATTTACCTCCCTATAAATAGAATGCTATGGCTAATATTAACCACGCACACCAAACGTAAGTGAAAATATGTTTAAAAATGCATGTCTTCCCCATTCAAGGCAACCAAAATAGATTCCCGATAAGTGTTTGGTTTGCCCCAGTTGTTATACTTAACTGAAATAACGCCTAGGCCTGTGTCTTTTTCTTATGTCTGAAGTCATTAATAAATAAACACCCTTCCCGACTGAGCAGAAACTTCGATAATCGAAAGTGGAACACTTGGTTATTGATTAAGAAGTTACGTTTTCTTTGTATGCTTCCAAAACAACAGCGATGTGTGTACATGTATGAACAGCTATGCGCATATATATATATATATATATATATATATATATATATATATAAAATGTGTAAATATGTATAGGTACCTATATATAGAGACATATAGATATATGTGTATGTGTATATATATGTATGTATATATATAATTTTATATATATATATGTATGTATGTAAGGTTTATATATATATATATATATATATATATATAAAATGTGTAAATATGTATAGGTACCTATATATAGAGACATATAGATATATGTGTATGTGTATATATATATAATTATACATAATTATATATATATATATGTACATATATATATGTATATATATGTGTGTATACATATATATATATATATATATATATATATATATATATATATATATATATATATATGTATGTAAGGTTTAAACCCGAGTTTTGGACAAATCACTCACCATATCGTGAAGATCATCAGCGTGATTAGTGAATTGAGCCTAGAAAATTGCAGCGATCTTTTGTCGCGGTTTTCAACCTGCAGCCGGCTGCGCTCGCGACGAGGGTTGAAAAATCTGAGACCAGCAAGCAAAACATAAAACCAAAGTATCTTGACCAACTTATATAACCTAGCAAGCATTATCATAACACTACCATCAACAAGATGGTCGAAGTTTAACGCTTCGGACTAATTTTTTTCACAAATTCCAAAGCTGAAAGCCGAAGGCAAAACATGAATGCCATGTCTACTATTGCAATCAAGAAAAAAAAACCAATTTGACATGTAGCAACAATAAAACATTTCCCTTATGTCAGTTACTAAGCGGTGAGAAATAGTTGTATTACAAGCATTAATATCTTATTCTGCAAGCTTACACGGGAACATCTTTTT
>BLXT01003778.1:1201645-1219476 GCA_019648995.1 Plakobranchus ocellatus | reverse complement strand
CGAGTCAAGTGTTAGAAAAACTCTGTCTCACAAGCTACAAAATAGTTAGGCATCAAATTTAATTGGTTGATTTTCGCTTCTGAAACTAAAGGTCGTTGCTGGGTGCAGTAACTATTTTTAGAAACCAGTATAAATACTATAGCATTTGGGGTCATGAGTGAGCTATTTTAACGCTGGCCTTGGCTGTTGACTAAACTTTCTATCTTTAAGAAACTGGTTATAACTTAACATTACGTCCTTGGTATCAGACAGTGGTCAAAGCCGGTGAGCATTTTTCTCGAGATTTTTACCTGAAGATTAAGATCACGTGGGTGGGTTCTCACTCATTTGCCGGCATCACGTCTGCTGTCGCTGCAACGCGCCACTCTCACTGTCAAACGGTTTGAGGTAGGACAATATCCAACTCTTGTGCTTCGGGGATATTTGTATAGATTGGAGAATGTCTCCTATAGATCTAGATTTTGAAATTTAAAGTAAGATTAAACTTAAGATCTGAAAAATTAAATCTAGTTTTGATTTACGCTAGATCTAAGCTTATTTTAGGAAGGAGTGAATTTTGCCACCAATGGTGCTAAGCATGAAAACGCATAACGAAATAAAGGGATTCTGGTGAATAGTTACAAAACTGAAGAAAGTGCAAGCTTAGATTTTATTTTCGGACTGATTTCAAAATAAACTTCAAGAAACTTAGCTTTATCAACAATGCTGACACTTGTGACCAAACGGAAAACGATGCAAACTCATTTGTTGCATGATTTTATTTCTTGTATCAGACTTGTACAGATTGTGAAATTGAGGGATTCTGTATGGTACCTTTTGCTTTTGGTGCAATCATAATATGATGTATATCTACCAGCCAACTCTAGATTTAGATCTTGATCTAGACAGGTTTCAATCTCTTTTAATTCAAGATCTTAAAATTTCATTTTTATAGACGGAGATCTTGAATCTAGATTAATGAATACATTTTGATTTTTCTGTATCGACAGCATCATACACTTCTGAAAGCTGTTGAATCGGAAAAGACCTAAGCCTATGTCCAGATCTCCACCCAGACATCCCCTCTCAAGTTCAGAGTGGTGTCTGACTGATCTAGTAGCCAGAGCTAATTTCCAAGCAATTTTAGGCCATTTCCATATATTCAGGACAATGTAAAGCTGAATATCGCCTTTTTATCCCATAGTGTAATCAACTGGTCTCTATTTAAATCTAGACTAGATCTACAAACTAGATATCTATGCTCTATTTTATGATTTATGCCGATTGCCAGACCTAGATCTAGATCTAGTACGTAAAGTTATATCTGTTCGTACAGTTACATTTTCACATGCTGGTATTATTATTTTTTAAAAATTTCTATGCTTCTAATGTTCTTTCTCTAAATAGCGTAAATTAGACTGACGATTTGAGGCGTCTTTTCTTTCTTTTTTTCATGATACATAAGGCAGAATCTCCACAAAATTTTTTAATTGTTGATTGCAATTCAGCTTCACTTTTATTGCTATGACGAACTTCAATCTAAGTGATGACCCATACCTTCTTTATATTCTATGATCAGCCTGAGTATTAAGGAAAATAAAACATGAACACCAAAAGATATCGATCTAGATCAAGATCTAGATCTACATCTAATTAAGAGTGAGAAAATAAAAGTAACATTTATCGAGGTAAGTTGTAAGAAACCTTTACAAACGTTCTTTGATTGGTGTACTTGTATATTTTCATACAATCATAGTGAGAAGCACCATAACAAGGCTTAGATATCTAGATCCTATTTGCACATAACAATAATTAAAAATAAAAATATAGGAAAATTCAGTTACATCACTCTTGGAAATAAAATTATTAATATCCATAAGCGGAAACTGAAATTCTTGTCGCCCAAACGCTTTACAAGACGGTGATGGACAATAGTTCAACTTAAGTCACTCGTGGGCCACATGCTGGTATCAAAAGATAATTATATAAGCATGAGAGGTTGAAAATTTATTTTTGCCACCATGTTCGTATTAAAGCACACAGGCCTATTATCCATCTGATAAGGATGCGAGGTTTGTGATAAGTTAATAAAACAGCATAGGCCTGTATTGCTGAGATCCGATCTTTGTTCAAATCTCGCCTTAGAAACTGGTGTGAAATCGAAAATATTGACTTTATCTTTAAAGGCCAAGATCTGGGCCTATGGTAGTTTTAACTGCTGTAAATATTTTGCAGTGGATAGGATAATATGGCCATATTATTGATTCTGTTTCAGGTCGATTTGCTCATACACATAGGCCTACTCAAACAAAAAAGTTCCCGAAATGTGTATTGGAGACATGTGGTTTGTTCCCCTGTCCGCAATAGAAAGGGGTATCTATCATGAAATTAAAATGACCGTGTGCTGTAACAGTTTTAAACAATACTTATGATGATTATCATAATAATGAAAATCATATGAAAGCTAATTGAGAGACAAAATAAACAGTGAAATTAAAAACTCGAGTTCACTGACCTCGAAACTTGACCTCCCCCCTCTCCCCTCTCAAAAAAAAATATAAATATTGTCCTTGATGCATGAAAATGATTCTTTATCTTTATGCTTGTTTTTCAAAAATTCAACTCAGGCAGGATAAAGAAATGACCGAAAATTCTACCTTCTTGAATGCAAGTTTATTAGTCAATTCCGCGATAAAAGAATGTTAGATGAATCAAATTACTATCAGTTTTACATATTCATTGGATTCCAATTGCAAAACTGTCTTATCTATACATGGGTCACAAAGGTGTGAACATGGCTTATGAAGGGATCCCCATAAAAAGGACTGAGCGCTTTCCTGTTCCATCTACTTAGTTGGAACAAATCATACCAAGTGCACTTGGATGTTTGTCAACAAATTTATAATCTTTTCATTAATCTGATTATTTGAAAAGATCTCTATACAAAGAGCCGTCATCACGAGAGCAAAATTTGACTCCAAATGCATGTTTGAGCGTTGGGAAATGATGGTACATCGATGGGTTTTATTTGTTCCAAATAATGTGAACAGACTTTCAAAAAGGCATTTTGTGACATGTGGAATTTTTTAGTCAATGATGGTAAAGAAAATGAGAATATCAAATGACTGGCTCTCTGGCAGTTGACATTTAAGATGGTCGGAGTTAAACTTGATCGGATTAGCCAACTGGCCTGAAGCATGCATGATGTATGAACATTGAGTAAATTGAGAGCATAACTTAATTACGCTTGATAATACATGGTATACGAGCGTGAAACCTTGATCAAAACGGCAAACCTGATTAATAAATTAAAAAAAAAAGCCAAGAAAAAATGACAACTTTACAAAATACTCCAAAATGCATTTCTGAGCCTCAAACTCTGATCGAAAAACAATTTGGTTAAAATAGAACACGATCTGAAAGATCAATACTAAAATTTTTAGAAAATTCGTTTTGTAGTCGTAAAATCTCGGTCAAACTAATAGTTGGAAAATTCACTGCCTGAAAATGGAAATAATCCACAACACACTTATGCCTGAAAATGTTTCTGAGGTCAATGTTTCGTAACGCATATTTACGTTGTGATCATAAAGTCCACGAAGCATCACAACTTTGAAGGAATTTCAGGTTGTTATAAATATTATTAACTAAACCCATTTTTACAAAGTGCCCACATTTGGGTACTTGAAACCTTTGATCATGCATGATCGGTAACTATTGGGGTAATCTTATCCCGGCTTATATGAATGGTGTGGGTTGAAAATTTCTCTGGATTAGAAAGCAAATTTTGTGCCTTTGATAAGCCTCAGACTTGGATTTTTCCGGTCCTATCAAACCACGATCAGGTTTGACACAAACGTAGATGAATTATGTCTACCTATCGACTGGAGCATGTTATACTGAATATAAACAACAAATTGAATTTAACTTTGATTTCATACTTGGGCATCTCGGTGTCTATTGTCAAAAACGACCTCTCCAAAACAAACTCAAAATAAAAACTTTGACCGAAATAATGCATATTGTCCGCAATGCAAAATGGAGCCATGCATAAAAAATGATTAAAACCAGCTCGTTGACAGTCCTATTTTAAAATGAAAACAAACGAAAAGTCATATACCTTTGAATAACTTGTGTTGATTGGAGATTCCACGCACCTTTATTTATATAATGATAAGAAAGTCTGGATAATAGTGTGACGCTTTTGTTTAATTCGGGCATCAGAGTAGAGTTTCAACCGAGAAATGATGAGAGACAGGTGGCAAAGTGAAGAAGAGGACATGTCGCTCTTGCAATAGTTACTACCAGTGCCCATCAAAAGATGATTTTACCAAGAAAGACAAGAGTAGGTGTTATGCTGTAAGTTACTAATCATATTTATTTCTCTTTCTGACCAGATAAAATACATAAATATATAAGCAGCATGGTGGTGGGTTTTTGGAATACATTTGCATCTTTTATGAATGTCTGGCTTATATCATAATGTCGCTTTTTTTTCTAAAGATTTGACTGGCTTCAGTCAGTGTAAATTATGGAGTTGCCACAGAGAAATGGTGAAAGTCTACCTTACAGCGAGCTGCTTGGAATATTACCCGAGACCATCCAGATGCAATTTATTGGGTAAGACAAATTTGTAGCTGTGCGTTTCCATTGGGATTGATTTTATCATTATTAGGGTGTGGAATATATTGTGGCAATGTAGTCTGCTTGTATTTTTAAAACTTTCTCTCGTTATACGAATGCATAGAAAACTATCTTTAAAAAATGCCTTGCATCAAACATAGCATACTTGAGTTTCCACAGAATTAATAGGGATGGAAAGGTGAGGAAACGGTGCTGGGGAGCTATTATTTGGAATATTCCGTCCGTTCTTGTCCATCTAGAGAGAGACCAACCATCAGTAAGTTAATTTCTATTTACACTGATTTCACACTTGTTATTATGTAGAGATAATGTTCACATTTAGTCTAGCATTGTCATTTGAACCTGTACAAATATTCCGCCGCGAGGCGCAAACCTTGATTTTCCTTACTTGATATCTTCTTCAAGGCAAGGCGTGAACAAGCCTAGAGTGGAAGGACGCCGGTCACGGAGCAGCTGGGACAGAGAAAGCAATGGCAGACGAACATGTGGATCAAGTAAGTGTAGCTCTTATTTCTCATTTTTAAAAAATTGTAACATACTTGGTCAGACTCATTCGACACCAAAGATCTTTGATGTGAGCTGGAAATGGTGAACCAGGTAATAATGGCCAGTATAGCATATTTTTTTTATAATATTACTGTAATTAGTTTTGATGACATATTGAGCTTGGCATATTCGCTTTGAACCTGCAGACTTTCCGCCGCGGGATTTGAACCCTGCAACCTAAGTTGGGTGCCAATAAGCATGAGATCAGCAAGACGTGAATGCGCCAAGTAATACAAACTCACGACAACGTTGAAGGTAAAGATGGCTTCATTGGTTAATGCTTGATCTATTCAAAATTGGAAAAAAGATTAACTGTAATTAGAGAGCAATATTGTCGTTCTACCACTAGCACAATGGTTGAAAAATATTTCTTTAACATAGGCGATTCATTTAGTTTTTATTTTCTCTTTTCTTCCTGTGTCTTTGTATTATATCCTTTAAATGATTTTGGTTGATAGTAAATTCAAAGCTAGAACTGCGTTCTTGATTTTTCCTGTCTTGATTTCTCCTTCAAGGAAACTAGTGAAAAAGCCCCGTGTAAGGAGGTTGGCCAGAGAGCAGCAAGGACGGAGAAAACAAGTGCAGTCACACTTATGGACCAGGTAGGTGTAGGTCTTGCCATTCTCATTTTCACCGTGAAAATTATAATACACTGTTAGATACAATTCTAAAGCTGGTAGATATTACCTGTAAAATAGTGCTTAGAGTACAGATAGTATTTTTATTTTTTTGCAATTAGTCTGATGACTCTTGAAGAAGTGGGAATCCTGGGTGGCACAGTAAACGGTGAATCCACTGATACTGTCACAAGTTTGTGTGGCATCGGTGTCCCGGTCTGGCGGAGGGCCTAAAAACCTGAGATTCCTTTTTTGTGGATTGTTTTTACATACACGACCTTAAAATATCAAAATTTACTATATTTTGTTACGACAGTGACTGAGGCAGAGCGGCAGGCGCGATTGAATGGATCCGGGAAGCAAAAATGGACGGAGGAAGTGCAGCCAGTTTACTCGTATGTTATCAGGGAAGTTGCCTCAACTACTTAGGCTTGTAAAAACTATCAGCCAAAATCGATTAGATAGGCGAAATGCTATGTCTACATGTGATGAGTAAAAGGAAAAGGCTCATAAAATGAGTCTATGGTATAATCAAACTTGAGCAAATCCATAGAAATTGTGAATTATATGTACATATATATATACACATAAAAGCAAAACTTTTAATGGCGTGCATTTCATAAGTTGATTTAAAGATAAATGAGAAATAGCTGATGGTGATTATATTGCACAATTAAATGGAATTCTCCAGGTTAAGCAATCAATTACAGTATAATGACCGAGAAATCAACACAAACATAAAATTTTCTTTTTTTCTTCGTGCAATGGTTTCTTAATCTTTCATTCTTGTTTTTCAGATTACATTCGTAGAACGGTGTGATTTTTTATACCTCACGGTAATAAGAATTAATGCCCTTCAAACTGACAAGAAAACTTTTTTGCCACTTTGCTAGATCGTAAAGAGTACATTTAAAATCCTATCAAGATTTTGGTGGCACAGTGGATAGGCAACTCGCCTCAAGGTTGCACGGATTTTTACATTAAGGATTCGAGCCCCGCCATAGGCGCCTCAGCCTGACGGAGGGGCAAAAAGCCTAAGATCATCTTGCTGTTGACAGGATATTTTATATGTGCACAAAAAGTTAAGGCTCAAAACCTTACCACGTGCCTTTTGAAACAATTGGTTGAAATGATGGGACCTCGCATAATTCGGCGGCACTTAGTAGCAAAAAAAAACATTACGCAGTTGAGATACCGGGTTTGAATCTAGCTTGTGTTACTTTGTAGTGAGCATTGCCTTCATGGAATACTTTGTTAGGCGAGCCCTACTTGAAGCTATGCAAGACTCTTGTTGGTCACTGTGATTGCATCTGTGGTGATCTGTAGTTTAATACAAGCATAACATATATATCTCAACAAGGAAACCATTTCAGAATACCTTTGCAAAAGGTTGTCAAGAGTTATAAATACTAGCGGTAGCCAGAGGGGCGTCCATGGCACATACTGCTCCCCCATTGACTGAAACTTCTGCAGTGGCCTGTTTTTGGCCTAATACTAGCCTGACGCTGGCCTAAGGTAATGCCATACAAAACAGACAAGCCATAACCAGAATGAGTGAAAGCATCTGATAATCAGAAACCTCCTAAAAATGTCGGTAAAACTGCAATATCGTTTAACTTATATATGTCTCATCTTTTCAGCTGATGAACTGTTGGGATTAGAGCTGCAGACCCCAGCACGAGAGAGATCATCAACCTGAGGACTTATAACTATCGTGATGGTGTCACTAGACCAGGAGGTAGGCTTGCTAACGGAATTTTGTTTTGATAAAATGAATTTGTCACTGACTATGGTTTGTATGGATCTGTCTGGACGCTCGATATTTTAGCCAGAATAATAAAGATATGACTGCCTGCGCATATTTATTATCTGTTACGAGAAGGATTTCGTGGCGCACAAACAGTGACTCTTGAAAGCAAGGTTCTATCCGCGTAATCAGGGTGGGGTCTCAACAAAGCACTGATCTTTGGCCTGAAGGAGGCAGCCATGTTGACAGAAGCATTAAAATGAAGAACACTGGAATGGCAAAACTTTGTCATTGTTCATGGCGACGTCCCTTACATTGTATTATGTACAAACCATCCCTCTCTCTGGCGCTTTGATGGCCGAGTGGTTAGAGAACTGCCCTTGGTATCTGCAAATCAATTCGTCCGGGCTTCCAACCCATTACCTGGGGTCTGGCCCTGCGAGGGCCTGTAAAAACCTCAGAGCATCATGTATGTATAAATTTTGGTTTTTGTTGATTAAGCTTAAGGTACTTTTGGCGTCTATTTTAACATTCTGCACAATTATTTGGTCTTTCAGGAGAAGAGACTGAGGATGTTGGAATTTCAATAGTGCATCTACTGCATAGCTTTTCTTTGGGACAGATAGTGTCAATGTGTCTATTTAAATGAATATTGGTGTTATTTGTTGAATAATCATATGTTTATGAAAGACGGTTGAAGCAAAAGCCCGGCACAGCGTATCTCCATACAGATGAACATAGTCGCGCTCGGGGGCTTGGTGCCTGAGAATTGCAAGCTTACGATCAATGGCCAACTTGTATAGAGTTTAATTCCCACTCCGTCCGTCTGTTTGTGGGAGTAAGATTTTTTTGTGTAAATCCCTTAGTCTGAAGCCTGGCGGTGGCCTGTGTTGGGGTATCAAGTCCATTTTATGTTACTCATCATTTTTGATAGTTGACAAAACCCGTTTCCACACAAACTTCTTAATTTAAAAGCAGATGATTGCGAATTTAAAAAATGCCAATGTGGAAAAGAGAAATCTTCAATATCTAGACCTATATATATACATTGATTTATTTTCAATAAAGGACATTTCAAAAATATATCTAATATACGATTATGGTGGATCAGAACCTTATGCTTCAGCCAAATAAGATCCATCAAATCAGGGTGTGTTTAAGCAGAAGAGTTCGATCCCATGCTGCCCAAGTGGTTTGAGCTGTAGTGTTAGAGTAAGATATTTAGGCAGTTTCGGCAATGTAAGTCATACCTGTAGTCTGCCTACAAGCACCCCTCTTTAGTATGTCAAAAGTTTGGCTTATGTATTTCTTCACTATCTATCCTACCATAATTATGGAGTGGGGAATGTTAAAGTGTAAGGACTTTTAGCTCTGCCTTGGCATTTTGTCATTTGGTAGAAAATGTTTTATCACTTTTATGAGCCTGCTTGCTGTTTTTCCCTTGATCTAATGCTTTCCCTTTCCATCATTAAACGCTTATTTTGCTTCTCACTTGTCACTTAAGCCTTCTACTTCTAAGTTTTTTCACTTAAAATGTTTGGCAATTTTCAGACCTTCAGGATCTCCATTTTCATTCGAGAGTTCAGTTGTTTTCTCTCCGGGTCTCTAAGCTATCAAAATCATTCTGTCTTGTAATGAAATCAAGTTATAAGGAACAAAGGCCGTATTGTCCTCATAACGAAGAGAACAATCAATCGTCCATTCCTCGCTCTCCAAAATTTGTCATTTGAATATTCATATTTCAGACGCTCGCTGTTAGCACTGTTTGCTTTTCTTCTGGTGGTCTGCTATTGCACACCTCTGTACTATCTGCAAAAATATGGAGGATCGGTCTTATTCATATTTTCCTGTTGGTTTATCTCGATCTTTGTCGAAAGAGAAGTGTGCTTTACTCGTGAATAGATTGGTACGCAGAGTAATTGATAGAAATGTTTGTTGTCCGAATGTCTTTACAGTTTTTTTTTCGCCAGGAGATTAATGCACAGAATACTTGCAGATATTTGTTGTCTGTTTACCTTTAAAAGATTTTGTCACATAAGTTGCTTTTTTTTTATTAAAAAAATGTCAAATTTTTTTGGATGTATTTGCTAGTTTTCAGTATGCGCTTTTACAAGTTTCGATAGTGCTTGATTGTCAGTGTGACACAATATCGTGGTCTCAAAGTATCGAAAAGTCAAGGATAGAGAAAATAAATTATTTTTGTTTATGCGAATTTCCTCAAAGACTAAATTACATGATTGTGTCGATGATCAAATACTGGTAACTTTGATAACTAATATCAAGCATTTCCCATGATTGTGTCAATGATCAAAGACTGGTAACTTTGATAACTAATATCAAGCATTTCCCATGATTGTGTCAATGATCAAATACTGGTAACTTTGATAACTAATATCAAGCATTTCCCATGATTGTGTCAATGATCAAAGACTGGTAACTTTGATAACTAATATCAAACATTTCCCCTCGGTATTTTTAAATGTCTTTATTTTTGCCGGTGTCACCATACTCTCGGTTATTTTTGCACTAGCTGTTTTTGTGGTTGTTGCCATTGTTGATTACTTTCATGGAGTGAGGAACAGATTTTTTGAATGGTAAACATTAAAACTTCCACGCACACTGTTGTATTTCTTTAAAGGTCTACATATTATCTGATCTTGGTTAACACCCTGCGGGTTTTCAAAAACTATGAGAAGGTAGTAGATATTTGAAATTCATCTGAAATATTTTTTTGTGTTTTTTGTTTGGACGTGTAGGCTTAATAGTAAGATCGTCGGATTTACATCCTTTGTATTGGTGAAGAGGAAAAAGGCTAATGGTCACTGTTGAGTTGGCATCCAACGTTGATCAAACGCGTGTTGTTAACTCTAATTCATCATATAAGTCGGGAATCGTCTTTTTATTGAAAACAAAATTCAATTCGTAGTGTCCTTAGTAGTTTTGCTTTAGTACAAAAGTTAAAAACACTTCGTAGCTTACGAGCTATAATTTTGTTTACAATTCCCTTCTTTATTCGCTATTGCCTCGAGTCTTTCACGTTGCTTTTCATGGGTAGCTAACTTTCTTATGGCCTTTTTCTGTCACTGAAGACATTTAGGTCGAATCATTGTGTGTTATATTGCGTAAAGGTGTGACATTTAAAAAGTTAACTCACCCACTTCTGTTCTTGCATGGAAAGCGGCCATTTGGGGCCAACGTTTTTATGGCTAGTTTCAAACGGATAAAGCTATTAAAATAAAAATCCAATGCATATTTGCTAATTTAAATAAGATTCATTTCTTGAGATGCAAAAGGCGGTTGACAATGCTTTAGTTAAGTGCATCCTGTGATAAAGCTTGGGTGTGGCCAAAAGCTCTACAGTTCACACACTGTGAGCGGCACAAGTATTAACATGCAGATTGTAATGCCATACAGCTTGATGAGAGCGAGCGAGCATTTTTTTCTCTGCGGCACTTAAAAATATACGATAGCTTTACAAACTAGTGTGATGATAAGTCTTTGAGGCCAGGGGCCCTAAATCCTCATAACGTTACGGAATCAAAACAAGATTAAGAACACCTACAATTATGATGCTTGTTAAAAAAAACTTAATCGTCGAGAAACTATTAGAATAATGATAATATAAAAAAAAACAATTAACATATGAATAAATTGATTAAAAAAAAAAAAAGGAAGAGAGAAAAGTTTAACGAAGAACGGTCGAGAACCAAGAAAATAATCCTAAAGTAAAATCTAAACATAATGATATCACACGGAAAAGTAGGACACTTAATAAAAGATTGCGTCATCGAGCAGAGTCATAAGATTGCTATCGTGGTTATCGTGAAACAGACCATCTAATCATGCCTGAGGCATTGTAATCAACCAACGTTCCACAGGTGTATCAGTTCGACATTATCTGTGTGTCTTCCCTCTCTTCTTGCATGCATTGTCTGCCGTGGCGCCACCTTGTTACTAACCTCTAACCGTACGTGCGCACTCACTCACTCATGAACTGGTAAACCTGTGGAAATATTTGCTTGTGTTAAAAATTGATTTAAAAAATTGCACCCTCAGTTGGACGTAAATATTAGTCACAGGGTTGGCTCTGCTCCTACGCAATAATAAACCAAACAAAAATATTGTTTAAATATAATAGATATAATCTGTGAAGACATCTATTACTACCAAAATAAACAAAAATGAATATCTGCTAATTATGACACAAAAATATGGCCCGCATAAAGCAACTTTAAAAGCTCGCATATGCGACCAACAAAAGCTCTCTACTTGTAAAACAAACCTATCCTAAGAATTTTTGTCAAAAACTAGCAACAGAGGGTAGATAGTAAATGGAGTACAGGATTATATCTGAGTGACAGCTTTGAAAGCAATCTTTGATGGCTTGCGACGCTAACAACACTCGTGATGAAAAATATTGATTCACCTTTGGAATTCGTTGTGAGACTTACAGCACAAATAAATCTCAAAAAGCAACGGAAAGTTCTTTTTTTTCCATTCTCATAAAAACTAAACATGTTATTGTCCGTTTCACATTAAAATTAAAATCTATTTTAAATACAACTTTAATAAAATGTAAAAATATAATATAAAAATTCTCTAGCTCATATATTTTGTAAGAGGAAAGAAATTCATGCGTCTAAAATAAATTTTATCAGTTTGATGGATAAATGGTTCCTTTTCTCTCTCACCTGGTTTTTTTTGGTTTCCTACGAAGACTTAAAAATATCTCATGCGAAAACTAGCCCGTGTTTTATTTTATTCCCCCCCTCTCTCTCTCTTTATATGTTTCGGTCCCTTTTTATCCCTCGTCTCGCCTCCCATTCAATCTCTACCTCTTCCCCTCTCTCTTTCTCTAAATCGCTCTGTTTTGGTCCATTTTTCCTCTCATTTAGTCTTTCTTTTTATCTGCCTCTCCGCCTCTTTTCCTCCCCCGTCTCTCTCTTTCTCTCTCTCTCTCTCTCTCTTTATCTCTCTCCCCCTCCCTCCATCCCTTCGTCTGTCCATCCGTGTATTACGTCTCCGTGCCTGCGTTTCCATTTTTTCTCTGTCATTATTTTCTTTTAGCCCGCGTGTCTGTCTCTGTCACTCCTGTTTTGTTTTTGTTTTGTTTTTTGTTTTGTTTTGTTTTTTCATCAATTCATACCTCAGCATTTATTGAACTTATTGTTGATGAAGCTCTGCATATATGGACAAAATTGAAAATCTTTTTGTACATAGCCTATGCTTTTAGTATCTGAATAGATTTTTCATACCTGTCGGTTAAACAGCGCACAAGCTTGGGGTTATACGCCCTTTTTTTCAACTCCACTTAACGTATAAGCATTATATGTAGATGTTTGCATTAATTATTTATAGAGCGTTTTGTTATACTGCTTAAAAAAATATTTTTGAGAAAAGGTAATCACGCTTCAAATTGGTACTTTTTTGGCATCACTTTTTTTTAAAATGAAAAATTCGAACGCTACTTGATGTATTTTAAATTGGAAAGGTTTGCTAGCGGTGTTCGGTCGTAGACCAGTAGATGCTCTAAAGGAATGATATAGACGTTGGTGATTTCACGGTAGCGCACTTGCAAGATTTTATTTCCATGAAGCGATCTTAAACTGTTCTCTTATCTTATCATGAAGTGCTTTGAAAATCTTCAGATAAGTTTAAGGAATATGCACAGCCCAGATAGTCTAATTCGATGTGTGTTCAGTGCGTTTTTTAGACGTTTACCCAAGGCTACACGAAAGTTGGTAAATTTTACAACTGAACTTTTCGACATGGATATTGGGGATCTGGTTTTGTTTTTCACACTCGATATAACTCCGTTTTGAAGAGGCAAACTCCGTTTAGGGATTGGTGCAAGACTTTTTTTTCTTAAGCCAGAGTATTCCACAATTCTCAAGTTTTCTCACCGTTTCAACTCTAATATGCTGGTTTGTTATATCCATCTCCCCTGTGATAATGCGCTATATCTGTGTTTATTCCCCACGTTCCCCTAAATGTACAAAATGCATGAGGAGATAATTTAATAGCATTTCTGTCACTCCATTTTTTTTGCTTGTCGCAGAAAACCATTTTCACGTTCCTTAATCTAATTGTACAGATGATTCTTTATCTTCGGGCAGAGATTTCAAGCAGGTGGATGAACCTAGGTGGAAATTCTACATCCTGCTTGGCATAAAATACTTTAATTGAACGCTTTTCATTTTTAAATTCAGTCGTTGCAGCCTTTATGAAAGATTATAGACGAAATTAAATGATGTGGTTGGTCCTTATTCCTTGATTAGTACTACATGCTGCGCTTGTGTTGCCAACCTCTTTCCAGTTTCTTTGCTGTTCTCTTGTGATCTCCAGAATGATTTTACTTGCATGCCTGACAAATAGTTGTCCTATAAACTACATGTTGGAGCGTGGCTAAAGACGTCCTTTCTGAGGCGATAATAAGAATAATACATTGCTTTTGTCCACTTTGTTGTTTATTGCCCAATTTTTTTATATTTATCGTTGTGCTACACCTTTGGTTGATTTTTATTTGCCATGTTCACTTCACTTCACTTAGAGCTGTTTTTCTTCTTTACTGTCATCTCTGGGACATTACCCATTTTTAATCTACTTCAGATCTCATGGGCGGTTTTTTCTTTTCTTTGTCTTTTTTAATTTTTATAAAACTAGAAAAACATGCGTTAATTTTGTTTCATTTTATCTTCTTTGGATGATTTGGGTTGCCTCACCTCAATCTAACTTTAGTTCATGTTGATCAGCTTTCATACTGTGTGTTTGAAGGTAGTTTTTAAAGCCAAGGTACAAATCATTGCCTTGAAAGAGATTGTTTGTCGTACTCAAAAATAGACAGTGCAGGCTACTTCGCACCTTCTTAAGACCTTGTCTGGAACAAACATTGGCGATCATATTCCTCCACTAAAACCTATTATGTTAACCTAATAAAGTTGTTGTTGCCACACTTGTCTATTTCCCATGGTTTAAGACTTTCAATAAAAAATTATCCTCAGTCTACCTCTACTGCGTTTACCGTCAATTTTTCCAGTGATTGCTAAGTGTTCTAATCCCTTGTGTCGACAGATGTGGCCTTAAAACCGTATTTGCCTCTCTCTTATGGTTTTAATTAGTGGACGCTCGAGATTAACCTCTTTCAGTACCAATTCATTTACTTTTTTCTGTCTATGATATCTTATCTTTCTTCTGATAAACCACATCTCCACTGCTTCTAGTTTTTCTCTCTTTCCTAGTTTATTGTCCAACACTCACTACCATACAAAAGTACTGACCATACATATTTTTTCATTACCCTTATTTTGGTTTTCATGCTTATGTTTCTGTATGCCAGTATCGGTTTCTTTTTTGGAATGTATCTTTGGCTATTATAGCTATTCTTTTACTTATTCAATTTGTGCATCTACCACCTGATGTGATCAGGTAACTTAGAATTGTAAATTTTGTTACTTGATTGCACTTGAGGTTAAGGGATTTGTTTGAGATGACCATACATTCCGTTTTCTTTACATTCAAAGTGGCCCATTCTTTCTCTCCAAAACTACAGTATCGAAGTTTTTGAACTGTTCACCAGACTCGGCTATTACAACTGCATCATCTGCAGCCCTGAGATTGATTCTTTCCATTTATTTTTAAGCCTGAAATATCAAAATTCCTTAAGATTATTTCACTATATAGATTAAAAAGATCCGGAGACATTACACATCCCTGCCTCACACCACTTTTGATGGATTTGAAATCGCTATGTTCTGCTTCGTTTCTTACAGATGCAGTTTGGTCCCAGTATAAATTTCTAATTCAAGATATTTCCCATCAATGTCCAATTTTTCTAGCATACGAAACGGCTCTATTTGTTTTACTTTGTAAAAGACCTAGAATTATCATTGAAACGGAGGTAGAGATCTTGTTGCATTTCTATACACCTTTATAAACATTGACAGACTGAATATTGCGTTTCTAGTCCTTTTATCATGCATAAAGCCAAACTATTTTGGAGATATTTCTGGTCTTGGACTCTTGTGCATTCTATGCATCAAAGCACGTAACAGGATTTTTGTAAAATGGCTCATTAAACTGATTATTCTATGAAGTTCACATTCTCTTGCTCTTGGTGCTTTAGGCAGGACTATAAAAACAGATTTACAAAGATCTGGAATTATACCACTATCATATATTGCATTAGGTTTTGTTGTCGGATCTATTCCTACGTTAACTAATTTTATGAGCTTTTTCACACCATTTAGGATAAAAAATCGGGTAGATGTTTCTAGGGTAAGCGGAAAAGAAGCGCGTAATTTTAACGCCTTTTTATTTTAGTGAACAACATCTTTAACTTTCGTTTTGCATGCTCTTTGATCTTTTTATAAATTACCGACTCTATTTTCCATATAAAAACTCGCCATTATTTTCACACCGAAAGAGCGTGCCGATTAATATTTTAAATCTAAGGAAACTATAGAGAATAGACTTGGCCGTCTTCAATTCAGACGATAGCCTAGTAGAAGAGCTAGCAGTTTAGGCCCTCTGGCTGTGTCGGTATGGAGATGCCGTTGCTGGGCTTGTACCTCAATGTATGTTGTTACAGATCTATGCTTAAGATTTGGTATTTTGAGACAGAACTTTTAAATCTGTCTTCACTTAAACTTGCCAATTTTCATTGTCCTTGAGGGAAAAAAGTGGATGTTTTTGTTGCTTAGAAAATGCTTTATAGAGAATTTGTATGGAGTGAAATGTGAGAATATAAATTTTGATAAGCAAGCCAATTTTTTTTCGCTTTGCTTTGTATTGTTATATTTGAATTATTTGTTATATTTTTTTACAAAACCCAAAATAATATGTAAAGACACACAAACAGAATGCAAACTTAAACTTGCCATTCCATTTTCAACAATCCTATGTAAACAACTGCTTTCTATCATACAGAAGTTTGAGTCAGGTTAGGAAAAAAGGAATGCAAGAACCTTTTTTTAACATACTAGGGTCTGGCTTATGAGAAATGGCGAAATCAGTCGCTGCTATGAAACGGAACTCTAGCGAGCTGCTCTTCACGGTGCTCAGTGTTATTCTGTAGACTGCATTTTACATACATTTATGCCAGCATTTCTTTTCTTTTACGTATTTAAATATCACAACACGACTGTCGGTGGTGGTAGTGTTAAGTCCGTTTTTCTCTCGCCTCCGTGCGCATTTTTATCAATATGACAATAATAGTGGCTGGTTGACAGCGAGTGCCTTACTTTATCTTAACATAGTAACGGTAATGTGAACATGTTTCAAAATGTGAAAGATTTTATAGTGCGTCTCTTCTATGAAATAAACGTAAAATCTCTTAGCTTTTTTTTTTTTTTCTAAACTTTAAACTGCCTATAAAATTTTGTCAGTGCATTAAAATCCTAGAGGGCGCACAACTCGATTTCCTCTCTTTATC
The DNA here is from genome assembly GCA_019648995.1 of Plakobranchus ocellatus. NCBI lineage: Eukaryota > Metazoa > Mollusca > Gastropoda > Plakobranchidae > Plakobranchus > Plakobranchus ocellatus. The sequence goes on along the minus strand of BLXT01003778.1, from coordinate 1,202,513 downwards.
GTGTAGGATATGTTCATTCTTAATCTGTATTTTTTTCTGTTTGTTGAACCGTTAACTTTAAGTGTGAAATTTGTAGAATTGTGTTTTTTGGTCATAACTGTGTGAATTAAGTACAACCTCTGGAAGCTTTGTAAACATTAATTCACTGATGAATGACGTGCTTTTTAATTCTTCAAAATGATCATGAGACATCAATGTGTGACAAGGTCGGCGAGTGCCGAAAGGTCTGAAATCGCCCATCAGTCAATTTTATGATCCAATTAAAGTTTGGTTTTTGTTGGAAAGCCTTGGTAGCGTAGGGACTAGCCTATTTGCCCTGAAAGCTGCAAGGCTTTGGTGACACGGGGCTGAAAACCTGAGATACACTGAGAAGAGATTTGTGCTTTTAAATAGACAGGACAAACAAAAGTATAGCAGTTTTGAGATTTTTATATCTATGTGTCATTATTTTTTGCATTTAGTCTTTTTCGTTACATACTTAAAATTGCCAGCACTTGTTTTATTCGCTTGCTGAAGTATTAAACAAATAAAATTCAATGAAAAGGCGTATTTTTTTGTGTCTGTGTACATTTTTCCCCATAGCAATTATTGTTTAGCAATAAATGCCTTAACTTTTTGGTTGGCCCCGTCTCTCTTCAGCTCAGTTTATACATTTTTGGATTGAATTATGTCCGTATACATCTTCCGATAGTTTTGAGATACATTTTACATACATAATCACACCGATGGTTGAACATCAAAATGCATTTTATAGTGCTAGGTGACTGCTTTGTTATGCAAGATTCACTAGTTTTTTCCAGTAATAACGGGGGTACCCTGGAAAGCAAACCCGTCCATCCGTAACATCCTTGCCTGATTTTTTCTTTTG
>BLXT01003778.1:1167396-1182560 GCA_019648995.1 Plakobranchus ocellatus | reverse complement strand
AGAGAGAGAGAGAGAGAGAGAGAGAGAGAGAGAGAGAGAGAGAAATAATTTAATAATAAATGAACCAAATGAATACTTAAAGATAAACTAAACTGTGGTGCTCAAGTATGGCATCAATTAAAAAGACAACCCACGTAACTTGTAAACCGATCATAACAATATGATAAGGGGCCGTTCACAAGCCATGTAGACATTCAGGGGGAGGGGGGGTTACAATATCCACACCCTGTCCACAAAGAGGGGGGGGGGGGGGGGGGGGGNNNNGGAGAGTACAGTGCATTTAATGCTTGTTAAATTTATGATCAAGTTTAGTTCTAAGAGTCTAGACCTAGCATAGTAAGAGTTTTAGGGAAAATAACACTTTGTGTATTTTTGTAATACATGTCTTTGGAAAAAGAGATAAAAATACTTTAATGAGTCTGTCGTTACATAAAGTATACTACAACATAATTATTTCATAGCTCAATTAGTAACACGCTGATATCTTGGCGAACACAGAAAAAGTCGAACGTAGTATATGAATTGATTTGTGTTTCTCTTTGTTTGAAGAATATAATGGTATATGTGTGTTTATATATATATATATACATATATATATATATATATATATATATATATATATACATATAAAAATATGTATATACATATATATATATATATGTATGTATATATTTATATGTGTACACGTGTATATAGAAAGAAAATTCGATAAAGAAAAGAACAAAATACAACGAGGTAGAAGATGAAGTAAGGGAAAGAAAAAAAAGGAAAGAGAAAGGGTAAGATAGAGCAAGTGTGAGAAAAGGAGAAATAAGAAAGACACAAATAGATAGATAGAGAGATAAAGGCAGGGAGATAAATATCCCCTAAGCAGACCGAGAAGCAATTCACAATTCGTCACTTTTTACGACTGAAAAAACAAAAAAAAGATGAAATATTTCAACCTCTCCCACCTTTATAATATCTGGCATTTACCACCGAGAGCGAAAACAACCTTGAACAGATAAAAATGTATTAAATGTGGCAAAATAACTTCAGTAAAATACCACAAGCTACTTTTAGTTTAAACAAGGACAGGCGATATTATGCTCATGTGTGAAAAGAGTATAGAGATTCAAAATGCTAATGAGATTCATAAAGAGAGAAGTTATGCTTCATTGTTATCAAGCGTGGAGGGTCTTATTTATCTTCTGCTTATGGAATCGACGGTTTACAGTTGATGTACACGTTTTTTTTTTCTGAGCTGGTGTATATTTTTTTGCAAGAGCAGAAATTCCTACATCTGTCTTTTGCCGTAGACGCTTTCGAAAAAACTTTTCTAGGAGCCAGTATTGATAGAAATTATAATTCATTTTAAATAAAAATATTACCAGATAGATGTTATTTGTTTGCCAAAACATGGCTAGGATTGCTGTGAATTTGGATGTGCTTGCTGGATAGTTTGAGAGAAAGAGAGAACGAGTAAGACAAAAAAAAAAAGAAGAGAGAGAGAGAGAGAGAGAGAGAGAGAGAGAGAGAGAGAGAGAGAGAGAGAGAAAGTGAGAGGGAGAAAATAACGTTTTAAAGCTGAAAAGTAAATAGAATAAAAGCAGAGATAGGAGTATGAGGGAAAGAGATATTGCAAAAAGAGAGTAAATGATTCACGACTAAAAGAAAGAAAGGAAAAAAAATTCTTAAAACCCGAAGAAAACATCAATTTTGTTTTTCATGATTTATTATCTTGTGAAACAGACATCCTGCTTTTTCTAATTCTTCGGAAACCAAGAGATGTTGTGGTCTTGTTATTGTTATTGAGCCCGTCAGGATATGATATGAAAGAAAAAAGAAAGACAAATGCAGTTAATTAGAATCTTGTTTTCGAAAAGAATTCTAAGCACACAACCAAACATGTTGCATTGAAAGTTGTGCAAACCATAATGCAGGATTTGAAAGTGGAGAATAATAATATTTGTATAGGCCTTCAATGAATGACAACCTCTGCTTTTGAGGGTAGTTTGATTTGGTTAAGCTTTTGTAAATATAGCCTGTCCACAAAAAGGTGATCTCAGGCTTTCGGATTCGAAATGCCAGGGCGTCAGCGGCGGACCTCAAACTCTAGATCGAAGAGTCCCTGTAGATCTCAGGGCGGGTAAGCTGGCCACTATTCCACCAATACCTCCCCAACCTCCCCCCTTTTCACCTAAATTGACGGTGAAGAGAGCGTAACAGAGTAATTAGGTGTACAAACATAGTGCTTGAAGCTAGTTCGAGTACAGCGTCGTTTGTCTTCGAAATGGCATTAGATCGAATTAAGGATAATGATAATAATAAAGCTACTTCATGATCGAAATAGAGAAAAAAAGTCTATTAGGACAATGTCAATAAAAATGTCGTATGATAAATAAATGCAGCGAACAAAATGATGTCGCAATATTCATAAAGGGGCCAAAAGATAACATCAATAGTAGTTAATCATTAATCAATCTTATTAACTTTTAGAAAATTATGAGAAATGAGTATTAGTGCTAGCTACTTTTAACATAGTAAACTTTTTGCATTTTGCGAGACCAACCACCGCTGAGCTTTTTAAGCATTAGTGAATCTTCCAACAGAGTAGTCACGCGAAGCCTCGATTCAAAGACTAATGTTTGGCAGCCTAGACAAAGAGTAGTTTGCCCGTTGCATATTCAAGAAAGCACCGTTTTGAGGCACGAACAATAATAGAGAAGAATTTTTTTATTGTTGTTTCTATAAAAGGGAAAAAGAAAGACTTGATAAAAAATTCTATCACGCAAGATCCTCACAAAAACTAATCCCGTCTTTCTAAAGGCAAAGAACTTAAGTCTGAATATAGGACCAAATCGTGCTTTGCTAAAATCAAAGGAGGCGCTGGACAGCATTGCCCTACGTATAATATGGCAAACAATTCTGACGCGTGATCGTTTTGGGTACCAACAAAATTATTCAATATCTTCTTCTCCAGGTACCTTGTCTGGAACAGACGTTGGCGATCATGTTCCTCCGCTCAAACCTGTTCTCGGTTAACTTGATAAAGTTGTTGTTGCTACCCTTGCCTGTTGCCTATGATTTAAGACTTTCTATAAAAGTTATTCTCTGTCTACCTCTGCAGCGTTTGTCTTCAATCTTGCCAGTGATTGCTAAGTGTTCTAAACCCTTGTGTCGGCATATACGGCCTAAAAACTGTGGTTGCCTCTGTCTTATGGTTTTAATTAGTGATCGCTCAAGACTAGCCTCTTTCAGTACCTATTCATTTGACTTTCTTTCTGTCCATGATATCCTCGTCATTCATCTGATAAACCACATCTCTACTTCTTCTAGTTTTTTTTCTGTTTCCTTGTTTATTTTCTAACACTCACTACCATACAATAGTATTGACCATACATAATGTGTTTTAATTACCCTTATTTTGGTTTTCATATTAATGTTTCTATTTGCCAATATTGGTTTCATTTTTTGAAACGTTTCTTTCGCCATAGCTATTCTTTCACTTATTTCACGTGCATCTGCCAGCTGATGTTATCAGGTAACCTAGATATTTGAATTTTGTAACTTTTTCGCATTTGCTAACTATATTGCACTTGGGGCTAGACGATTTCTTTCAGAAGACCATACAATCCGTTTTCTTTACATTCAAAGACAAGCCAATTCTTTTGCTCTCTAAAACTACAGTATCTAGAAGTTTTTGGAGTTGTTCGCCGGATTCCTCTATTAAAACTGAATCATCTGCATACCTAAGATTATTAAGATTTTCTCCATTCATTTTTAAACTTGAAATATCATCAAGATTTCTTAAAACTATTTCACTATTTTGTGGCGATCTGGTAAAACCCGTCGGAAGTCTGCAAAAGCTTTTTGGAGCTATGATGGGGATTAAGGTGAAAAAATCGATCGTAGGTCGATATTGAGTTGATATGATTTTCTATTTTTAGAACCATTTTTCTTTGCAAAAATCTAAGTTTGGAAATGAAATTCAGCTTTTAAGTATTTAATTAAAATTTTTTAAAAACCACACACAAGGGCGAAAGATTTCCTGAAATCATTATTTTGGGCCTTCAATCATGCATTATTTTACACCGCGGAAAACCTATACTATTTAAAAAACTGACCCAACAATTCGTATACCAAAATTTCCGTCTTCTTTTCCTCTTCTCCGTGAGACCGAGTGCGCAAGAATACAAATAAAAAGATTTCAGTAGAAAGTAATGCGTCCTGTATAATCAGGGTGTAGACTGCTAGTTTTCAAGCTTGAATTTCAAACTCCCCTCATTTTTCTTTGTCGTCATCTTCCTTTAGTATTTAACATCTTCTTTGTTTACTGATTCTTCTAATATTTTATCCCAGCATAACTCACACAGTTGTGCGGAGTTTAAATATCTAGATATAACATTTTAAAAAAGTTCTTCCATCAGTAGCTAACCTCTTAGCGTTTTTTAAGATGGCGGGCGCAGCTCAGATCGCTAAGTTGTTGAATCAGTTTAGGGACACAAGAATGCAAGCTTTAGCCCCAGACAGTGACATTACTACAGTAATAGATTATTTCAGTTAAAGAGACAGAAGGATGTTCATGAGGACTCAGAGGATTCCTCAGAGGAGGAAAAAACAGCTCCTTCTCCCCCTTTAGTTCCTGAGTCTACGTCTAAAGATGCAGACCTTCCTGAGGCAGGATCCTCACTGAAAACACACTCGGATCGTGATTTTCCCTCTTTTAGCTTAGATTATTCTTCTCTTAACTGTCAAAGATAATTTTTTCTACAAGTTGGCGAACTAACAAAGCTGTATTGATTCTAGAGATTCGAACCTTAGGCCTAATGATAGACCTAGACCTTGACTCTCGACTAGAGAGTAGGCCTAAAAGTTGAAGATCGACCTAGATCTGGATCTAGAAATCTAGATGCTTGCTTTAGATCTAGATTCTAAGTTTAGATCTTCACTATGAGCTTCAAAACTAATGATAATCACTCGGGCAGCCTAGTCTAGATCTATCTAGACTGGGAAAGTACACCCGCTACATTTGACTGTGACATAAAAGAGAGTACAAAAATAAAGTTTTAACTTTAAACGCGTTTTCCTTTGGATGTCTTTGAATGGCTATAACTTCGGTTCTAATTAATTTATCAACAAAATTAAAAGTGCATTCTCTTCAGAGAAGCATGCACTTCATGATGCAAGTACAGCTAAATTGCTTACTGGCCGACTTGTGAGGTTTTATCGGTTGCCTCATATATAGGTTAAAAAGATCAGGAGACATTACACATCCCTACATTGCACCTCTTGATGGATTTGAAGTTACTATTTTCTCCTTCGATTCTTACAGATGCAGTTTGATCCCAGTATAAATTTCTAATTACTTTCAGATCTTTTCCATCGATGTCTAATTTTTCTAGCATGCTAAACATTTCTATAAATTATGTTTTACTTTTTCAAAGGCCTTAGGATAAAGAATGAAACAGAGGTGGAGATTTTTATGCATTCCTAGTCTATACCTTTCCATAAGCATTGAAAAAGTGAATATTGCCTTTTTAGTACCTGTATCAGGCATAAAGCCAAACTGTTTTGGAGATATTTCTGATCTTAGAATTTTACGCGTTCTATGCATTAAAACACGTGTCAGGATTATTGTAAAACGGCCCATTTAACTAGTTGTTCTATGAAATTCACATTCTGTTGCTCTTGGTGGTTTAGGCAGTGCTATAGAAACAGATTTACAAAGAATTCTGGAATCGTACCACTATCGTATATTGCATTAAGAAGTTTTGTTGTTAGATCTATTCCTATACTATCCAATGCTTTAATAGTCTCTACTGGTATGTTATCTGGTCCTGTTGATTTTCCATTTTTTATTTTCATTATTGCTGCTTCTGTCTCTTCTTAAAGGGTAGTTGGGCCATCTATTTTTTTCTTTATTTTGTTTTCTTTTTCACCTATCATCTTAAGTTCGTCAACATATTCTGTTTAGTATTTCCATCTTTTCCATTAACATTGTTCCGTCTTTTGATTTGATGCAGCCAAGGCTAATCCTTTTGATTTTCTTACCACTGATGTCCTTAACTTTATCATAGATGAATTTGCTGTCTATATTTAGCTTTGCTCTATTTCCTGACATTGTTGATTAATCTATTCTTTTTTCCCTGCATTGCATTTTATTTTGATTGGGTTTTTTTTTACCTTTCTATTTGGCTTCTCCATTTTTTTTTTTATTTTCGCATTTCCTCCATCGAATCGAGTATTTCTTTGTTTATCCATTTCTTAGGCTTTAAAAAAAAATCTCTTTTGGGAACGTTTTTAATTTCTAACCATAGTTCTTCTACTTCTAAGATGTTGTTTAGGGTCTCATATGTGTTATGCACATCTATAGTGATTTTGTCTCTTAGTTTTTGTTCACATTTTAGTAAGTCCATTTGGAATCTAAGATTAGCTTTTGCCTTTCTTAAATTCTTAAGTTTTATCTGAAATTTACACATTACTGGAATATGATCTGAATCACAGTCGGCTCTGGGCAGTGGTTTCGATGTTTTGACGGTGTTTCGGCGTCGTTTCTGAAAGAGAATATTTTGTTTCTACTTCTATTACCGGGACTCTTCCAAGTTCACTATCGTCTAGGATGGTTTTGATAAAGTATTTATGATGGTAAAATCATTGATTTGGCACTATTCTATTAACCTATTTCCACACTCATTTACAGTCTCTATGCTACTGGGCTCAACATCTACTACCCTTTCAACCCCAACTTTTGCATTGAAAAATAAAGTAACACATAAACTGTATATGTGAGCCTGAGAGGATTTGATTATTTCAAGATGTACGTGGCATACAGTTTTGGCTCGTGCATCTTTTGACTAAATATAAATAATATCATTTTCATTGTTTGAGACTCATTTTATTGCTCTACAAACACACGTACTTGCTATGTTTGCTTGATTGAATATACTTGTACCTGGTACCTGTTGTAGATTTAGGCATAGAAATAATATTTCATAAACTTGGACAGGTTTGACTTTTGTATGTAGCCAGTCCACAACAAATTGATTGCAGGCTTTCAGGCCTTTCGTCAGGCCAAGGGGTCAGTGGCCGGCAGGGCTCGAACCCACGACAGAAAGGTCCCTGCAGATCTAGAGAGGCATAAACTTGGACTCTACCCCCAAAATTACTGACTCTACTGGGGCCGCCAACATCAGCGATGCAGTATCAAAGACATCTTGGATCATTTATAAAGAGAAGCTTTTTTTGTTTTGTCATAATTTTTTTTCGACATAATAGACCACTGTTAAGTTACTTTCTGTCTAAGTAAAACGAACTGTGTTTAAGATTGATAGATACATATACAGATAGATAGACAGATAGATAGATAGATAGATAGATAGATAGATAGATAGATAGATAGATAGATGTCTCCTGGGCATAGTTTTTTAAAAATAAGTTTTGCCCAATCGACGGTGAATTGTATTTGCGAGATGAATTAGTTTACATTTACTGTAATAGGGTTGCAGAGACATTGCCATCTGTTTTGAAACATGCTAGGATCTTCTGTTGCAGATTGAAACCCGCGCCCAATCCAACAAAAGCCAATAGCTTGAGACCACCAAGGCGTGAAAGAGTTTGGCTGTCTATCATACCGAACAAAACATCAAATCAGTAATGACTTAAAGCTTAATCAAAGATTACTTATAATAACCCAACTCAAAGCTAGACCGATATTATCATAAAATAATTGAACAGCTACAATAAGTTGAATTAGCATGCGTGTCTCGATGAAAAATTGAGAGTTCTATAACCTTCTTATTGCATTGAAAATGATATTCGCCTGTTAAGTACACAAAATATTCTACTGGAACTTTAAGAGAACAATTAAAAATACGCCAATCACTTCAATCGAAACCTCGCTATTTTTTTAGCAATAATTCGATTCACGTTTAAAGAAAACTCCAGTTCATTATATACACCTGAGATACGGCTATATTCATGAAGCAAAACATAGACTTAAAAAAAAAAATTCTGCCCTGCTATATAGAAATGTAAAAGCAAATGGTGTGAAACCTCCTTTTTAGGTGCCCTGTCCTCTACTCAAACATGTTTTCATTTAGCCTCATAAGGCTTTTATTGCTAGGATTCCCGTTCTCTCTGGTAATTACAGCAGCGGTTTCCCCTTCTTCACTAGTCTTTTTTCGTAACTTTAAACCACAAGACAGTGAGAGTTATGGATGGCCGTTGTCTAATATAAAGATCTTCCACACTTTGTAGATCTTATTTTTAGCCCTATATGGTTTCACTGCTTTCATCATCAATTGAAAATTGATATGGTTGATTGTATAGTCGATGATCACCGGACAGATGCAGATGAACATCATACTCTGTGTGAAATAAAAGGTTCAAATAGAAGCTCAATATAATTTTCAGCACTAAGAAAGGCCCCCAAGATGAATAAGTTGGCATCATCAAGGTGCCCATGATATCACTTTAGGCTCGTTTAGCCATGGTAATTGTTTTGTAGAGGCATTGGTAGCTTGGAGATGATGAACTTTCTCTGAAATCTGCTCAGACTTTCTTACGTTCACTCGATAAGTTAAAATGCGTGAGGTCACAAAAACACTCTAGTTCTGTTTAACACGAGAAGATTGAGTTTTTTTGTTTTGTTTCTGTTGTCTTTTGTTGCGCACAATTGTTGTTGAGACACAATTTGGAAGTGCATGTTGCCTGTTAAGCTATAAATAATTATAAATATAAGAAAGATACTAATCATTACATTTTGAAATCTTTGAAACAAGTTATAGTTTAAAATATGATTTAAGTCGTTTTTCCACTAGACAAAATTTAATAAAATAAAAATCACGTGCTTTATTTGTTGAAATTAATTATTATTACAAATTCAGAACATATTTTGCGCGGGAAAGCCATTTTGCTCAGCTTAATGAGAGCTTGGGATTTATCCAAGCTCAATTGAGCACAGACACATTAGTCAACTTGTGAAGAAAACATTTTCAAAACGCACTGCAGGAATATCTTATTATTGGTGGTTTCCTGTTTTTGTGATACGCGAAAATATAATAATTAAAAAAGGATAAAATTATGGATGGTATAATATCTATGCACCCGTATTAGTTTAATTTAGCAGCGTTCTACATAAATTTAAGCCCATAAATCCAATAAGTCCATATAAATAAGACAGCTTTTGGAAAAATCTGTAAAACCTAATGGCTATAAAATCCTACGTCTTAAACAAAATAATCCCTGAACTGGTATTTATGGTTAAATCCCTTTTCCTTAAACAGACACGAAACATGTAATTTTATGACAAACTAATGTCGTCAATAATTATTATAAGATGACTTATTAAAATTCACAGATATTTAGGAAAATTCAGAGAAAAAGGTTTAACCTCTTTGTTTTAGCTATGCTTTCAGGAACTATTAATCTGCTGATTCAGCTGTTATAATGAAATTAACACAGTTAACGAAGGTTTTAATGATCTCATAAACAAACTTATAAAGAAGTATTAAAGCAATGCAAGTTTGCCATTACAATTCTGCCATTTCCATTTGGTGTCCACATCCTTCAATATGAAGACGCCCCAAATGGCGTCGATTATTTCGGAGAAAACATGAAAAGCAATCTTTTCACATAAACAAATCACTTTAAAACAAGGCAGAATGGAAAATTCGACCTTCTCTTAAATCATTCAAAAATGTAGATTTCATTCTTTTAAATATAAGAATGAAAACTATGGTCTTGTGATTAACCTTGATGAAAGATAACCCTTTATATCATGAACACTCCAATGTAACAACATGAACGCGTGAATATTGGAGATTTGTGGTATTTAATCCAATCACTCCTTTGATAATCTTTCAAAATTGCGATAAGAGCAGTTACAGATCTCAAGTTTTCTGTATCTTTTTTTCCATGAAAGCGGCCAAATTTTCTCAATCTTTGCCGCTCAATAAGCAGTTTAGATTGAAAATGTCTGATTTAAAAAATTGTTCTAATTCCACCCCGCCCTATTCAGCCAACAAGGAGTAGTTATTCCAGATGTAACTTATCTAATATCTGATGGTTTTTAACATACATTTGTGATTTGTCACTTTATAATCCCATTAACTGAGGTCTTAACTAAATAGGGCACGTGGAATTACATTATTTTTTATAAGATGCAAAACTCTTGACTAGCATTTCGATCTTAAAGAGAGCAAAGTATAAAATGTTTTGTCAAGAATCCCCAGTTGGAAAGGAATCCATTTTTGTATAATGTGTCTTAAAAATCGAAAATGTACAAAACCTTTTGAGGCTAAAGCTAAGCTTTGATGTTTTTGACCTTTTAGCTTATAGGACCAGACTGAAAATATGTCAGAAGTAATTTTTTATAGTATTCTGTTAGAGTGAGATTTTTTTCTTTTCAATTCTCTTAAGATTTTCGTCCTTTCTATAACTTTTTGTCTTCAGGGAAGCATTAAAAAAATCTCAATGACAAAAAACGGCACCTTCACCTCTTATCACATCACCCAAAGTGAGTAAAAGGTACTTTATGTGTTTTTAAATTGAATGCTGATTCTTGGAAATAAAATATTATATTTCTTTCAAACGCATCAAGAAAATGATAAATCATTGCTTGAGTTTGTGTAGATCATGTTATTATTAACATTGAAATTGTTGTTGTTGTTATAATAATAATAATAATAATAATAATAATAATAATAATAATAATAATAATAATAATAATAATAATAATAATAATAATAACTATTTTTCACCAGCCATTTTTCTACATTCTCTTCTTCGTCTTCTCCTTATTTCTATTTTTTTCTGCACTTCTCTCCAATATTTTATTCGTTTAGAATATAGAACTAGGCATTGAGGATGGGGCAATGTGATTAGAAACAAACTTACGTTTATTTTACCACATGACAGGGCACAGAAACCCACCGAAATCTTTGTCATCATGCTTGCAGGGTATTATGCTGAAACACCTCTATATTTACTAAATTGGATTAGATGTTCCACAAAGCAGCTTTTCTCTATCCATTTTGCTTTGCCATCCAGGCATATTATCTGGTTGACCTCACTTGCTCACCCATTCACTGCTTTTGCTGTCTCCACGAATATTTCAATGCTCTTCTCTAAATTGAAGTTGAAATCGCAAAAATGATACCGGTGAAGTAATGTTTTTCTTATTTTCAAAGTTTATTTATGTAGTAGATTTAAGTAGTTTTATCTTCGTAATAACTTCACGCAAAACCAAATGGATCATCTCACACTTTTTTTTAATAAGAAATTTCTCTAAATAACAGAATCATAACTGAATTTTTCAGTTGGATGATCTAGTTTTTTTAATACAATTTTGCTTTTGAACTTAATTGTATTCAATTACTAAATAAATTTAAGAAACTGAGAATTAAAGCGAAGCATTCAACATTCAAGTGCAAAAAGCAGTTGGCTTACAATTTGCTTGTACTTATTTAAAGATTGTGAGGAAAATATACTACCAACTGGTTGTAATTGTCACACACCAATACGAACGATGAAGCCTTTCGTTGGCGTCACTAAATAATCTTTTGATATGTTTGTGTTCTCCTAGTTTGATAATTTCGTGTCATTATCTCTAAAACGACCTAAGGACATTGTGAAGACAAACTGGACGTGATATTCTTACCTCATACATATAGACCATTTCTTCACAAAAATGCCATTCTAATTGTCAAGCTTACAATTTATCTCCATTTGTGCACATGCACAATGTGGATAATCTTTGGCGAAACCTAATCTTAATCAAATTGATATCATTGCAAACAACCGCAGTGTGAGAATTGAAAATAGAGTACATCAGAGCCCTGTGGAAAGTCATTTTCTGCTCGTCTGCGCATTGCATTCGGATTCCTTAACAAGATATGGAAAACGAGAAACAAACGAACAATGAGAAAAAATTCTAAGCATGGCTTGAAAGAAATAAAGAGTATGTGAGCGAAAAAAAAAATCTGGCGAATAGATAAGCTGAAATAGGCATGCATAAAAGTGGGAGAAAAGACTTTGTGTCGTAAGACCTTTCAAGAAATTGTTGGAATCGAGTTGTATGAGCCTTCGTTGTGCAAGAAAAAGAAGATGTATAAAGATTTTAGAATGAGATTGCCAAACATTGGGTTACCAGTGTGCGCACGAGAGGAGACCAATGTATAGGATGCTATGCATTAGGGAACTGTTGGAAAATTTTTGATTATCACTAACTCTTTTTCGGTACTTAACAATTTTCTAATATAGAAAATATTTCCTTTCCAGATCAAGAGTGCATGTCTTTGAGGGAGAAAATATAACTTATTTTGGTGAGATTTTGGAAGGTCCCTTTATTTTTACTAAACTTGCTGCCGCATTTTAGTGCTGTAATTTCCTCCTGGTTTCTTATCTTCTACGCTTTTAGAGAGCTCTTTTTTAATGTCTTTCCTGCACAATATTATTCTGGCATTTTTTTCCTGGATCTAGGATAGATTCCAATCATTTACTCCCTCTGGATTCTTGAGATCTCATTTTCGAAGGTGTGAATGTTCCAATACATAACTACTACCCTACCTATGGTATGATGGAGTGAGAGTGCTCTACCTTCTAACGTTTTTTTTCTTTTATCAACGCTAGATATTGACGGGTTTTGCCATGCCATTAAACGTATCATTTGTGTAATCTTTATATTGTAATTGTAAATTTACTTTTTTGTTTTTGGTTTACTTTTAAACTTGACCTCAATAATTGATTTATCTCACTATTAACTGAAGAAGAGAACAATGCTTACTTACTTATATCGCATATTTGTAGTTCAGGTACATCTAATAATAAAAATATCGCTGATTTATAGAAACGAATACTTGCAACAACTTTATTTTACATGCTATCGGGTATGATTATACGTTTAAAGGTTTCGAAACCAATTCACAGTTTAAAGAAAGATTGAGCATTTCTGAGATGTCAAGGAGAGTATAGTGATAAACGTTTGACACACACATGGTAATGTAGGGGCAGGCATAGATGAAATTATCTACAAATAACTTGCTTTGCAATAGGGTCTCCGTGCAACATAACCTGAGCAATTTCTTCTTGAAAACACAACATTTGCTGCAAAAAAATCTTTCAAGACTTCAATCCTTTTAAGAGCACTTTAGATCAGATTTGAAATAATATATCACACTCTATCTTCCGTGAGATTTACTACGCTCGATGCAAATTCTAAAAAATGATGATTAAAAAAAAAAATTGTTGTTCACATAGCACAAAAACAAATATTTTCTTCTCGTAACAGACACCTCAATCCACAAATAATTAGGTGGAAATCAGCTGCCACAAATAATCTATCACACAGCGTTAAGCAAAAGGCGAGCCGTGTAAAATAATTGTGTCTCCCTAAATTAACTTTCCCTTTATTGACAAAGACTTGTCCTCATTGAACCACTGCGTTTAGCCACGTTTTTCTTAGTTCGTGGTAAAAATGAATGTTACATGGTTACCAACAGCTTGATAATGATGTTCCCATCACCCAAAACACAACATAGTTCAGTGGAAAAGTAAGCCCATCTTTTACAGACACATCAGAAGAAGTAGATAGTTATGCTAATGGTGAGTTTATCATAACTCTTACATTTTATATTAGGTAGCAAATGGTGAAGGAACTTTTTGTCGAATCTACGTCAAAACTAAGCCCACGCGTTCTTCCAGTTGCGTAATTTTGTTTAACCTTTTATTGGTGAATTTCTCATGAATAAGACTGGGGAGTAGAAAGTTGGCTGTGCATTTTTTAAAATATCTATTTAGGTGTAGTGCACTTGAGCGGCTTTCTTCTTGGGCAGGAGCTTGAAAATTGTACCACACTGCGTTTTTAGATCAGCCATTTCTTTTTTGTCGGTTGAATTATATATAAGTACTTTTTTGTCTCTTTGTGTATGTAGATGTCTTTATCTCTCTTTGGTTATCTCTCTCTCTCTCGCTCTCTCTCTCTCTCTCTCTCTCTCTCTCTTCCGCACTGTCTGTCTGTCTGTCTGTCTGTTTGTCTGCCTCTCTTTCTTTTTTCTCCTCTCTCTTTATCTGTTTTTGTCTCTTTGATCTTCTGCCTCAATTTATTATCTTACTCATAGAAATTTATAAATAATTATATATAAAATATAGTATAATATAATATGATGACTATATTTATTTAACATTATTTGAAAGCCATGTGTATGCTTGCGTGTGTGAGTTAAAACCCACTCAAAATTGAGAGTGGTTATGTAGATAATGCTTGTTATAAAACCACATATAGTGAGTAAAAAATTTATATTTTTTTGTTAACTGTTATAGGCAAAATGTGTCTTGAAGATCCATTTATAGCACCACAATCTTTTTTTTCTCTCTTATTGTCATCATTGCATTGACAACATTATTGTCATCGACATCATAATAATCGTCATCGTTATCACTTTGATCTTCTTGATGATAATGACGATGATGATGAAGATGATGATGATGATGATTTTAGTAACCAGCATGGTATGTATTGTCATTTTAAACATAAAAAATATGATAAATATAACCGACTGATAACCATTATCATATGGACACATCGTCATGGCTATATCCAATACGCAGAATGCATTCATTGTCACTATGATCATCGGTATTTAAGCAGTAGTATATAAACCTTTATTTTTGAGCCCGGCTATCTTTTGCCAGTACAATAGTTTTTCTTTTTTGTGAAGTCAACGACCATGCCTAGGGGATGTTTCTGTTAATTGGTAGAATTGGCGGTTTGCCCGTGATACCTTTGTGGAGAATCATGAATTTTCAAACCGTACAAATGACATTAGGGGATTAAAAATGAAGAAACAAGGCAAGTAAACACAATATCTTTTTTTGTCTCCAACAGCCATGGTCCACTTGTCGGGCCTTTTTAATGTTGTTCACGGAAAAGTTAATTATAAGCTTCAAATATTAAAGCAATTGATTTCTCTCTCTCTCTCTCTCTCTCTCTCTCTCTCTCTCTCTCTCTCTCTCCTTCTGTCTGACTATCTGTCAGCCTCTTTCAGAGTCACTCTATCTCTTTGTCTGTCACTCTATCTTTCTGTCTCTGTCTCTCTCTGATCATTCTTTCTATAGCTTCTTTTTTTACGTCTCCCTGCCCCGTCCTTTTTTCTCCTGCATCTCCATCGGCGTCTCTCTCCTCT
>BLXT01003778.1:1094003-1112007 GCA_019648995.1 Plakobranchus ocellatus | reverse complement strand
GGGAGAGGGGTTCTAAAGAATAAACATATTATTTGATTCATGGCGAACAAACAACTATTTTTTTATGCTTTGAATATTGTTAGAACTCTTTTAGAGTATAGATAGATACTTAAATCAAAATTAATTCTAATGCTAAAATAGGCCCATCAAGTCACTGTGTCAAATTTCACCAAGCCTCGCTGACAGGCTCATATTGTAATATCTCTTGTTCGTGCTTAGCTCTTGTTTCATCTCTCTTTTGGTCTATGTATTTCTCTCATGTATATGATTTCTTTATGTCTATCTTAGCGGTTTTTTCAATATTTTTTTATAATTTAAGAGTTAGATCTACGTTTCTCCATTTTTTAAAGGGGTTTTGCTTTACTCAATCGTTCACATTCGGAACTTCTATCTAGCTTTCTTCTCTTGCTTGTTTCTTCTGACCCCTTTTTCTCTCTCTCATACACCAGGCCTGCGCTTTTCCCTGCTTCTTTCGATTTTTCTCTCTTTTGGGTTCCGCCTTTTCTCCCTTTCTCTTCCTTTCTTTAGCTCAAATCTTTCTTGGTTTATCTATCAATGTTCTACCTTTCAGTTTTTTCCTTGCCTAATTCATTTTTAGTCTTTCTTTTTCTTTTTGACTACGCCCAGTCCATTTTCTTTATAATTTTACATGTTTGGTCCCCTCTCTTTAAATAAAGCTCACAAATGTTTTGAACAAAACGCAATTAATATGAAAAACAAATCTACATAAACATATTCTAACATATTTACAACAAGGCTGATAATTCGATTTTTTTTCTTCATAATGTTTCGTCCTTTCTTTCCTCTCTTCCTCTCCCTATCTCTGTCTCTCTCGGTCTCTCACTCGCTACCTTATTCACATGGTGGTTTTAGGCCTTGTCTGTAACAACGTACAAAAGAAAACAAACCCAAGCAAGATGATTTTATTGCCTAATCAAAATTTCAAAAAAATAATAAAAAAAAAAAAAAACAGACAAGAGCAAAAATCCTTCTAGTAATAATGGAACTTCTTAGCGACTTCTATGATCTGTGTTCTTTAAAAATCGACTGTTATAAATTGGATACTTTAGAATGAAACATTTAATTGGAGGACCTCAGGTTACCACGTCCTAGATCATGCTACGAAACTGTACTATGGACTCCACTTCTCTCTAGTGATTTTTTCAAACAGTCAGAGAAGCTGGCGTGAGGCTTATTAAAACAGTAGTGACCTTGTCACTTGAATATCAATTTACTAATTTTTTTTAAAAGACAACTATTTGCGTTTTGATTATTTTTGAAAGATCTTGTAATTTATGCGCAAAATTTGAAAAGCACGTCTTGAGGTATTGAAATCATGTCGTATTCCTGGTAGGTAAAGTGAATTAAAAATTATGAGTATTTGAATTAGAAAGAAATTTAGAGGTTTTTAAATTAACTTGACAATTATCTTGCCTTAATACATTTAAATTCCACTATGACAGATTTTTGCACAAAAGATAGTAATTCTGCATTATTATACAGGGTGATTAGATTTTTATGCGTGTAGCCGTATGTAAGTGTGGTTGATAAAGTGGGAAAAAGCGAAAATATTTGCTTCGAAAATATATTTGAAGAAGTGAAGTTTTCGAACAAACCAGTTGAGGTGACATGACACCAACGGGAAAAAAAAAGATTTTACTGGATAATTGAAAATTTAAAATGAAATGCTTGTTTAACTGCAACGAACGATTTCAGTAGCTGATGATTACAATGTTGATTTCTCACTAAAGAGTTTGACAAAACAATGTTGCTGATGTGGATACACACACACACACACACACACACTCTCTCTCTCTCTATTTATATATCTATCTATCGTTTTCTCTCCCTACATGCGAGTTAAATATCCCAGTGATTTCTATGATTAGGGTTCTAAAGAACAAAACGACGGTGTGTGTATTTCTTTCTCTCTCTCTCTCTCTCTCTCTCTCTCTTTCTCTTTTCTTTTCTGCAGTTTGTATTTTTTTCTTTCTGTGGCTTTTTATCTTTCTGTATTTCTCTTCTATCTACATATTCTCCCTCTCTCTCTCTCTCTCTCTCTCTCTCTCTCTCTCTCTCTATCTATCTCTTTTCTTTTCTGTAGTCTGTATTTTATTTTCCTTCTCTGCCTTTATCTTTTTGTGTATCTCTCCTATCTATATATTCTCTCTCTCTCTCTCTCTCTCTCTCTCTCTCCCTATTTCTCTCTCTATATCTCCGTTTTGCTTTCTCTCTATGTCTTCCTAATCATATCAAGACTTCCAATGCTATGAAACCAACTACTCTTTTGACATATTTAACATCACCCCACTGACCACACATCGGCACATACAATCTCCCTAGGAATGTTTTTATCACTAGCGGTCAAAGGCTCAGTCAGCACCAGGTACAGCTGGCCGATGCCAGACATTTTGCCTGATGGGTATTGTTTACTCTGGTCCTAATCTTAGAATCTGAGCGCTCTATACCCGTAGGGGCCTGACCACTCTCAAGCAAATTAGGCAGGAGCAGGTAATTCTGTCATAAATAAGCCCTGCTTGGTTGTCACCTTGTGAATTATTCATCTGGTATTGGAAGGTTTCAACAATTTATAGATATCAAGACTACGTGCGATGGATAAATCCACATTAAAATGCTACGAACGTGACCTCCAGCAAAATGAGATTCCAAATATTGTATTGCTAAAAAGGGATGTTTAAGACAGCCCGTTTATTTATACTTTATTTAGATAGATATGCAATGCAGTATGGGTGCATTATGTTTAAGGTTTGTTGAACCTGTTGCATTTATTTAGATTGAACATATACCTGAGCATTGCAAAGTTTAAGTATCAGTCACCAGATTTTTATAGTAAAATCCTTCTCTAGAGGAACTGATTTATTTATATTTACATTTTTATGCTGTGCTGCACTATTATATTAAATTGTGAGAGCACAAATTATTCTTTAAATGTTCTTTTTTCATGCAGCCTGGTGTAATTAAAATAAAAGTTAGTAAAGTGATTATCAACTTCAGAAATAGTCCAATCCCTATGCTTATCTCGATTTTTTTACATCTGGCTTGAGGACCTATAGTGCGACCTTCCTNNNCCCCCCCCCCCCCCCCCCCCCTTCCCTCTCTCCAAGCAAACAGAAAATACATATAATCAGTTTAAAGAGAATATGACTCTAAGATACAACCGTGCATGTAAACTACTGTAATATACTTGTTTTGCTAACAAATTTGCTTTTTTTAAAGTACAAATACAGCAATAAAAGCTCCTCAAAGGTAAAGCGGATAACATTTTCTATTCCTCGGCCATCGAAGTTATTATTCTGAGGTAGTCTAGAGCAAAATAACTGAGATAATTTGAAGAGTTCCAAATCTGAAATTCTATACTCCCTTTGCAGATAACCCTACACTTGGATTTCATTGCAATCAACTTTTAATGCCCAAGACTTCTAAGAGCAACTTGAACAAACAAAACATGCTTCGGTATCGACATAGTTATGAAAAAAAAACATATTTTTTAAAAGTTTGTAGCTGCTGTTAATAAAGAGAAGTGGCTAAAATCTCTATGAGCTCAAACTCTGCATAATTCTGGAAATAAACTTAAAACAAGCAGTTGTAAATCACCGAAAAATTATTTTATAAAACTTATATAACTCTGGGTTTCCTTGGAGACGTTGGTGGCGTAAAGGTGAGAAAACTTGCCCAGAATCGGCATGGACTTGCTCACCTAAGTTCGCACCCACGACTGACACTCTGCCCGACGAGGGCAAAAAGCCAGAAATCACGAAGCAGCCTTAAAGACGCCCATCACATAAATGGACGTTTCTTTACTTACATTTTTCACGATATTGCACGATCATTAGAGTATGATTATTTTATCAATCTGATATGACTCATACAGAAAGTACTGTTCTGGAAAGCAACCCTTAAAGAAGGTCTCAGTACCTTTTTTTTTTACCTTAGCCTTGCGAATAGAGGGGGATCAGCGTATAGAACGATGGATAAATTAGTTAGTCAGACAAGCGATGAGGGAAATAGAGAAGAGTCTAACAGAACAAGTTATGATATATGTAAAGTAGGAAAAGGCAGACCGCGGAATTGTGCTAAAAAACTGCCTTTTTTTATCTAAAATTTAAACTTATTGTAAGCAGGGGAATGGAGAAAGAGCTAAAATAGACAGGAAGGAAAAAAGTGAGGTAGCTAGACCTAAGAAACCAAGAAACTGAGCTACAGAGAAACAGACAGACGCCACCACGACAGGTATGGCAAGTAAAGGAAATAAAAAAAATGTGCGGAAATTACTCACGCTTGTCTCCTCCCTAGTCTGACCTTTATTTAAAGTAGTTTGAACCGAAAGACTTCCCTTTCCTTCATCTTGTTTGATTAGGTCTTTAACTCAGTACATATTCTTTTATAGCTTTAGTTGTCTCTAGATCGGATTAAAATTTTGCAACACTCCGTGCCAGAGAGGTTTACTTTTAAGAAAATGTGGCTAAAAAAGGATTGGATAAAAGTTTGTTTTGAAGAAAGTTTTGAAGAGAGGATTAAAAACAGATTTAAGATTTTCTCTTTAGATATTCCCAGAATTCTACGTCTCACCCCACCCCCCACCCCCCAATCACACACACACATAACACACTGTTCTTTCTCTTCTTGATACGTTTGCCCCGCCTCTTCTGATATGCTTTTTGATAATTTTTCTCACTTCTCATTATTGTGTATATATAATACCATAGAATCCTGCACTTGTACACTTCCTTTGTGTTAGCTCGTTTTATGTGAGACAAGAAAAAA
Organism: Plakobranchus ocellatus; assembly: GCA_019648995.1. Taxonomy (NCBI): domain Eukaryota; kingdom Metazoa; phylum Mollusca; class Gastropoda; family Plakobranchidae; genus Plakobranchus; species Plakobranchus ocellatus. The sequence goes on along the minus strand of BLXT01003778.1, from coordinate 1,107,222 downwards.
AATATTTTTTTCTTAACCTTTACCATTGTCTTCAGCATTATCAAACTAGAATGAAATTGACTGTTAGTTACAAAAGAAGCCCTACCATTTCAAGGTGCACATCATCATCATCAGGTACCTTGTGTGGAACAGACATTGGCGATCATGTTCCTTCACTCAAACCTATTCTCAGTTAACCTTATAAAGTTGTTATTGCTACCCTTACCTATTGCCCATGACTTAAGATTTTCAATAAAAGTTTTTCTCTGTCTACCTCTACTGCGTTTGCCTTCAATCTTTCCAGTTATTGCTAAGTGTTTTAAACTATAATGTCGGCAAATATGGCCTAAACTTTGTAGCTGCCTCTGCCTTATGGTTTTAATTAGTGATCGCTCGAGATTAGCCTCTTTCAGAACCAATTCATTTGACTTTTTTTTCTGCCCATGATATCCTCATCATTCTTCTGATAAACCACATCTCTACTCCTTGTACTTTTTTCTCTACTTCCTTATTTATTGTCCAACCCTCACTACCATACAAATTGAGTGTTGAACAATAAACAAAGAAATAGAGAAAAGGTGCACATACAGAGTAAAAAAAACAAAAAACATATTATCTAATGTTCTATTCACCTTCCGAAATTTAGTAATTATATACTCTAGTCAAAAATACAGAGCTTTGGAAATATGCTCAGTGTCATAAATGCATTATCAAAAATATGCTCTGCTAATACTCCATTTTTTTTTCCACAAACGTTTGTTTTGTCCTGAAAAAAACTATTATATTTCTAAAAGTTCACAAAAACGAGTTTGACTGCTCCAGTCCAAAAATGTATGATAACTGGCTAAAACAATAACAAAAAAGAGAGGAGAGAAGAGCCTTTGGTGATAAAATATTGTGAAACTCTGTTATAGAGATATTTTACTGACAGTTGATTTTTTTCCTATTCTACGGCTTCTATCGTTTCTAAGCTCAAATCATATGCGAGTAATCCCTAGCTTTCTCAGACTTTATGAAAAAAAAATCTAAGGTAGGTTTAGCTTCAAAATGCAAGTAATCGACTGTATAACAATTTTGGAGAAATCGATATTGCCCGATGAGTAACAAAACATTAATATTGCCAAGAACAATTGAGAATTTGTTGTGTGAAGAAAAAGTAATTTGCCCCCTCGCTTGAGAGCATAAAAAATTACAGTAAAAAATCGTGTGAACCGACACTTCAAGCAACCGTAGATCTCTCGATGATTTGAAAGTAATGAGCAAACTTGTTTTCCTTTTGATTGATACTTTAGAACGAAACATCAACGTATTAAAATTGCAAAATGGTGTTTTCAAACTTTCCTACACATCAAAATAATCACAAAATAATTGGAAAATTTGGTTTATCGTTTACAATGATGCCAAGGTATGCAGCAAATAGTCATTTTCGAAATAGGAAATAAAAATAAATCTGTTAATTATCTACAACTGCGTTTGAAAATTGCCTCTTTCGTTGATTTCAAGTGCGACAGCCATGTAGAGGTCTTTATAAAATTATGTAAGGGGGAAAGGAAAAAGGCGGGTAAGAAAAAGAGGAGGGGGGGGGGGGGGGGGGGNNNGGGAGGGGGGGAGGAGGAAAAGGTGAAGAAAGAGCTGAGTCACTTTAATTTGCTCTCTCTAAATGATCCATTATCAAAGTAAATGCTTTATAACAAACAGAATAGATGAAATCTTAATCATGTCTAAGCATTAACAAGACCATAAGAATGAATTAATGATTTTCTTAGAAAGAACTAAGAGTGGCTGAGATTAGGCCTAAAGGTAAAAGAAAGATTTTGAAGATTTTTCAGAGTTTTCTCAGTAAAAAAAAAAATTGTTGAAAGCCGCGGTCGTCTACACAGAGCTTTTAAGTGGTGGCTGGATTATTTTAAAAATATGTATTTTTACCAAGAATGGAATGGCTGAAATGAAGGCCTTGTTTGCTTACAGATGTAAAGAACTCTTCAATTCTCTAGTCATTCAGAATGGCTGTAAAACCAAATTTATTTGATTATGAAATTTAATATAGCAGTGATTCTAAAACTGAGTGCTTCAAAAGTTATTTATCATTAGATTAACGTTTAATTTTTTATTGCACTTATAAAATCTGAAGTGTAGACTTGCGGCTACGTCTAGATCTAGCTCAATGTCAAGGACATTATAATAGCTTTTGTCAACATCTAGCAAATGCCTAAGAATGTCATGATTACATTTGAAAAATGAAAGGTTAAGTTGTCGATCGAATTTAACTTTTATTCGATCTAAAATTAAAACAAAAGGTGAAAATTTAATTTCAAAATCTCATTTCACTGCCATAGTATCAAAATAAGAATTTAGATCTGGGATGAAGATTTGCGCGAGTGTTAAGCTTATTCTGAATCATGCTTGAACATAATATAAATTAACACTTTTTTCAATTCGGCATATGACGTTATAATAAATTCAGATTAGAGAATTGTAATGAAAAACGTAATCATTAATTCAACCTACATAAAAGACACCATTACTTAGAAACTTCTTAAAAAGTGTTTTATATTCTTATTGATTTAACTTAATGATTTATTATGCATATCACCTCTAAAATTCTACTTGGTGGGCTAGAAAATGTAATTTCTAGTCCTGCAGCTTACGGTCCCGACTTCTTTATCTATCATTTGCTTTTTCATTAATTTGCTTATCCTTTTATGAATGATAAACATTGTACGTATTCTTCCCATGGCGTTCATCATAGAATCATAAAATGTCCAGTCTTGTTTCTTGGTTTCTTATTAGGTATAAAGTTTGTATGTAAAGGAAAAAGAATGAATTATTTCATCAATCAAAAGATTTAAAATATACCTATTCACCGATCAAGAGCTACTTCTTTTAAAAAAATGAAGACATCGAAAGCCGCGAATTGCTCAGGGCTTTTGATCCTTACACGTCTTACACATTCCTTGCTAGCTCAATCGAGTATGAAGTAAAAAATCCACAAAATCATGTTACTTTTCCACAATTTTTGGAATTCCTCTTTTTCTTTGAGGACTTGTAGAATAGTGCAAATACGCCAGCTGTAAATAATTCTCTTTTGAAAGCCCGACCACTATTTTAATCAGAGCTACGATTATGAAGAGTGATCTGCTTCGGAGGGAATAGGAACAATCAAAAAAATTGTTTGTAAAATAGTTAGACAGGCAAATATACTCGCTAGGCCTTAATGCTCTTATAATTAAAAATATTTTATGAATTAAAATTAAAACAATACAGGTGGCCTGAACTGATTTATTTCCGTGGAAAAAAGACAAATACTTTCACTTTCATCACAGCAATTGATTTTTAGATCATTTGAAAATATCATTTAGATTTCTTACTTTGATACAATGTTAATTTGCGTAACACGATAATACGATTGTCACAGTCTTTTCCCCTATGCTATTTTATATCTTTCATTCTTCCCTTCTACATCTTATCTGACTCTCTGTCTGTCTGCCTGTCTCTCTGTCTTAGTTGTTAGTTGTGCGATTTATGCAAACTTTGTTTGCCTTCCCACTTCTTTTTTCTTCTCTCTTCGTATCTTATTCTGGTCCCTTAAAAAAGTCTCAAATTTCTTGTCGTGTGTAAAATCAATCGATACGCACAGTCTAGGACTTACGCGTTTTTTTCAGTTTTGTCGATGTGTGTGTGTGTGCGTGTGTGTGTGTATATATGAATTAGCAGATCAATAATTAAAGTATTAAATAAAAATAATGCGAATCTTAAAGTAATGTATCTTTTTTTTAACTCTCCGTGAAAATCGAAAGAAGCACTAAAATCTTAAAATTGTAATGCTCATTTTCGATTTAAAAAAAGAGAATACCAGCCTTCAGATAAACCAAAGGGCTACATGTTAATAGATAGATTCGAATTAAATTTCTGGACAAAGATCACATTCCGAATTGATTGTAAAGTCAAATGAAAAAAAAATTAAGTTTAAAAAAAAAGTGAATTAGATTAAAGTTTACAAAAGCAATCTTGAGAGAGAGAAAGTCAAAATTAAGTTACACTTTTACACCCAAGCTTCTAGTTAGGGAGTCCTTGTGGAACATCGCAATCAAAGTAGCGATTTTTTATAGTGTACTCTCCTGCAACTTCATTGGCATCGTTTTCTAAACTTTAAAAGGCGTTTTGGCTCCATCTGGCTCTTGGTCATTTTTTGCATAGTAGCTAAAATCACACTAAAGAAATTAAATGAAATAAATACGCGAACTTAAACAGGAAATATGTATTGAAATACACTAGGCAAAGTTTAAAAAAAAAAGAATGCAGAATTTTGGACCGCACGAACCTACGAAGAGTTAAACTTTGTATAAAGATGCAAAAGTCAGAAAATGCACGTATAAAAATCCCAACTGGGCCTAAAACTTAAGAAAGAAAAAAAACTGAAAAAGTTAAGTCCTTAGCCATAAAAATTTAGGTCTAGCAAACTAACTTCTAGATTAAAAAAAATAAGAATTTTAAATGCTGTTATATTTAAAAAAAACTAAATGCTTCGGTTGAAGAAACCAACAGAATGTCCTTGTTTGATCTGCTATTCAAGGCAATGCTTTGTTTGCTCCCGAATTTTAGAATAGATTGAAAAGTTATATAGCATCAGTGAATCTCTAAGGCCCCTCCTCCTAGATCTGACAAAATGCAAACGTTTGGTTGTATAAGAATTTTAAGTAAAATATTTCATTCCAGTTAAAGCTATCGCACAATCAATATTGTGTCTCGATTGATTGTAACCAAGTATGATGTTAAACAGATTATTAATAAAATGAACAGCTTATTGGTTTTCTACGATCGACTGTGCGCCGATTTTTAATGATTTCAGACTTAGTTCCCTGATCATCAAAACAACCGCATTCTGTATTGATTGAAGCACACACTAAGTTGCATTTTTCTCTGTCGAAAATTTCATGCATTACCTTTGAACTTGATTTAGGTGTTTATGTAAGCATCTCTTGGACTGGGTATGATCAATGGTTAGAAAATTTTAGGTCCCAGTCACGTCTCTGATATTTCCCTAATCATTATATCATAGTCCTGAATAACGTTTCTTTTTCACATACGAAATAAAAATAGTCTTCAGCCTGTTTGAGAAAAGGTCAAACTTAACATCTCATAGTATTTAAAAAAAAAAAGAAAGAAAGAAAAATAGGCCAACTGAAAACCAGCTGTTTTTTTTTCTTTTAAACTTTGTGTCTCGTGGCTGAGCTGAGCAAATGCAATTCATGTCACCAATCTGAGCTGTTGAGATCATATAAAAATCACCAACAAATGCAATCTTTTCTGCTTAGAAATTGGGACGTTCACTTGCTGGCTATAATTATTTCATTTGATTTAATAAAAAAAATTATGATTCAAAAATTATTTTTGCAAAAAAGATGATTATGTTGACTAACTTTCTGTACATAGAAGCATATCATTTCATGCACGTATCATATTTGTAAAACCCTGTAAATTTTAATCCCTTTAGATTATCGACATCTAATAATTTAGACGAAGAATATTTTTTGAGAAGTCTATAAGTAGCTGGTCATGTAACAAGGGCATCCGCTAAATCTATCGATGTAATTCTAAAAACACTATCTTTATGCTTTGTTCATTACTATTTACTGCCTCTTTTAACCTACAGAAATATATTTCTAGAGATGATTCACCGTTCCAACATTTTCAATGATAATCTCTCAGTTTCAAAAAACGCTTTGTGAAGGTTTGATGATCAGTATTAAGTAAGTGTTTATGAAATTGGAGGGGCAATGAATTAATTTGCTGTGCATATGCAATAAAAAACAATTCATGCATATTTGAAAAGAAATGTCCAACTCGTTGGAAAATGAAAAGACATTAAAAAAAATCCAGCTTTTTCAATAACACATTACAACAAGGACCTAGTTTTATAAACTCTCTGGACTATTGTGTACAATATTCTTTTCGATTTTTATCAGTTTTTATCATTCTGTCTCCAATATCTTGCTTCCCCTCCCCCCACGCCCCCAATCCCCTCCCTTCCAAATTACAGGCCTTCTCTCTTACTCGGTCTCTTTATATTCCTTTCTCCCTCTCTGTCTCTCTCTCTCTCTCTCTCTCTCTCTCTCTCTCTCTCTATCTCTCTCTCTTTCTTTCTCCGTTTCTCTGTTTCTCTTTCGACATCGCTGTCTATCTTTTTTTTTTTTTATCAATCTCTTTCTTTTTTCCTCACTTTCTCTCCTTGTTTTCTCTAATGTGACGTCCTCTCACCGATCTTTGTCTTACAACCTTTTTCTATTTTAATTTTTTTTTCTTTTCTTTTCCATATCACCCATATCTTTTTTATCTATCTAGCTAGCTAGCTAAGATTAGATCACAGTCTCTATAAACTTTAGAGAGAAGATTTTTTAAAAGATTTCTCTCTTTAGGCTCATTCGTTCAGTGTCAGTATTCCCTTCACTGTTTGCCGACTCACGCTTCTGTGTCTTTTAATACAAATCTGTCAAAGGAGTTGTCAAAGCACTGAATTTAGTGAATTGCTCGGTATAAAAAAGCTCCTCCCATCTTTCGATTCGTACAAATTCTTGCTCTCCTCTCTGCAATCTCTCTCTCTATCCCTTTATATCTCCCCTTTTTTTTTTGTCTGTATTTATTCCATTCTCGGTCTCCGTTTCTCTTTTTCCGTTCACTCTATATTCCTTTCTCTGGCTGTGTTTCCGTCTCACCCTCTCTCTCTCTCTCTCTCTCTCTCTCTCTCTCTCTCTGTCTCCCTTTCTCTCTCGCTGACTCCGACTCATTCTCTGTCTCTCTTTAACTCTCTGTTTCGCTGTCTTCGTCTCACTCTCTAACTCTTTTTGACCCTCTCTTTTCTTTCTCTGTCTCGTTCCCTCTCTAGCATTAGCATCTGATTTCACCAAAATATCTTTTGTTATTTCATCGCTTGTTTTGATGTATATTAGAAGAGCTCCAGTATTCCCCACCCATAAAGGCCAAGTTTGTCCAAATCTGTTTAAACGAGACATTTTGCTGAATAAAACGAGCAGGGTTGTGTGTAAACTGTTTGTAACAGGAGACAAAACATTTTCTGAAAAAATACCAATATACTCCTCAGGGCTAAAGTGAACAATATTAGCCGATTTGCTTAAGACACAATGCTGACTGGCATCTTATTTTGTTTAATATCATATAAAGATTATACAATATGATTTCTCTTCTCCTCAAAGTGTCAAACCTTTACGCCATGTTAGGTAGATTTTCCTAGTTACGGAGAGAGAAGTTGGGTGGTCGGTAAAGGACTTGGCTTTCATGCGAGAGGTGCAGAGTTCCATGCGTATCTTACTATTGATTGCCATAGGTTTTTTCTGACTGTAGGATTTATTTTACTCTCCTTTTATCACGAAATGCTCGTCTTTTTTTGCATATTTAAGATTCCTTAAAATTGCCTTAATTTTTTCCAATAAGTATTCACTTGAGTTTAAAATACGTTGAAGTTGTACGCAGGTTTTATGTATTTCATTAGTATTGTGTATTTTGACAGGCCTCTAGTTTTATTCTTGAAATTTAGGACTAAAACATACGCTTTTAAAAGTATAGAGAGTACGCTTCCAAATTTATATATATATATATTTATAAAATAATATAAACAGTAAAAAGGTCAAGTAAATGAGTCAATAAAAGGGCTGAAAATAACATTTTTTAAGGATTACAGGCAGTCATTATGTCAAAAGAATAATGTATAGTCTTTAAAAGGCTAAAAGTTTATATTTAGCCCCAAAAGACTCATTTTTCACACTATTTGCTTAATGCTATGGGTTTGAAAAAGGAGCTCTCAAAACTTTGAATTGAATTCGTAAAAATTAAGTACGTTTGTTTGCGTTTATTCAACAGATGATTCATTTATACTTTAAAGCCAAGTTTTGTGGAAAAGGAGGTATTCAAATCATCTTCCTAGGTCATAGAAGCTGCACTTACACTACTGGTCTTATCTTTTTCATATCTACTCTGTACGTAATTTTCAAACCCACAAAAGCCAATCTGCATTCCTCATTAATCTGTATAAAAAATGGTACCTGTCATTCCAGATTTTCACCATGAAAGATATTTGATAAGGGCCGGCAATGAGTACAAACCAGCTGAAAAGGAAATTTGGTAAGCGCCAGGAACNNNCCCCCCCCCCCCCCCCCCCAAAAAAGGGCGATATTTTCTTTCTGAAGATCGAAAGCTAAAGTAGTCTCTTCGTTTTACACAAACTTGAAAAGACTAAGGAAGCTTCACTTAAGCTAAAAGTAAGGGAGAGAAACTGAGGCTCTTGTACCTTTTAATTCCTAGGCTGCAGGTAAGATGCTGCCTTATCGTTGGTATCTAACCCTCACTCTGGGAGCGGAAGCTCTTGTAACGCCTCAATCTTGTACTAGGCTTATCTCCGTGGAGGGTCTGACAATATTAAACCTGACAAGCCCTTTCCATCATTCACAAGCTCCAGCTCTGAGCTTTATTGCCAGAAAAAAGCATCGCTTATCAATCAAACAATGCCTTCTCTTTGTGAAGGATTTTTTTCTTCATTTTTTTAAAAGATAGAACACCAATGAAATAAACAGTAGTGACGCTGAAAAATTGTTGACCTTTTCACCAGAAAAGTAATTCATATTACTTTTTGACTGGAGCAATTGATTCAAGTTTTATTTAAAAAAAAATAATAATAATAAAGTATGCCTTTTTCAGCTGCTGCATTTATGCAGGAGCAATTTTGAAAACTGTATTTTTCGATACAATACATAAAAATGGGAAAATATTTTTTAATGTAAAAAAGTACTGATCAATACAATGCAAATGTTCATTTGTTTGTAAATAAATCTAAAAAGCAAAAAGCCTCAGTTTTGCGATTATTCAAGTCAGGAACAGAAGACTGAAATTGGGAAACCTAAATTAAACCCGATGCGATCATATGAAAAGAGTCAACGGAAAAGTTATCTTTGAAATTACTAAAAAATTTCCTCCATATATTCAATCTTATAATAGCAGATATAAATAATCATACTTTATGTCTAATAATTTCATTTTGAAAAGTTCAAGCGAGCTAAAACATGAAAGCTGAAAGCCAATGTTTGGGTGAAGATCTGAAAAGTTCTTAAAAAATTAAGTGTAGATGAATGTTGCCTATTGATTTGTGTCTTCTTTATAGTTAAAATATTCGTTATGTCGTCGAACATGAGAAATGAAAAAAAAAAAAGTTAAAATGTTGGCATACAAATTCAATAAATAAATTGAGAATATTTTTATCTTGCTTATAAACATTACGTTTTGCTTTCTTTACTTTCTCTGGCTTTGAAACAGCTCGGCCTCTTTCAAATAAAACTACAGAAATATAATAAGAGGAGACATAAAATGAGTAACTCTTATCTTCCTCCATTTTTGTTGTAAAAAAACTTGATTGTGATGTGTTCTTTGATTCTATTTTTTTTCTCTTTGTGGTGGACACAGGGAATAAAATGGGCTATGACTTACCGGTCATGAAACTCTTCAATTTTTTCTGTAGAGAAATAAATAATTCATGGTTCTGAACGATGTCCACCAATATGACACGATAGCATAAACGTTGTTCACTTTTATTTCTGCGGCTGATTTACTTGTAAATGGTCATTTATGGCCAATGCAATGTAAAAGCCATAAAGTTTTCTTCGGCACCTTCGGTTCATTCAGAGGGTTCTAAAAGTAAGAAAAGGGGAAATAAATAAATAAATAAATATTATCAGAATGATACCTCCTGTTGGATTCTTTGTCCTTTTCAATCGCTTGAATAAATTTTAAAAGACCCAAGCGCTCTCCTAACGGGGTCAAAGACTGCCCTCGAGTTCAAATCGAGTGATTATTTATTATATATGCCTGGTCATCTTCTAGGTCATGTACTCTATGACTCTGTTACAAACAGCGCAACTGGGTACCCAAGAAAAATAGAGGAGAACTATTAATTCTTGCAGAGAGAAAGGGGGTTGAAAGAGAGAGAGAGAGAGAGAGAGAGAGAGAGAGAGAGAGAGAGAAACAGAAAGATGAATACAGAGGTAGATAGAGAGTGAGAGAGAGATAGAGAGATGAATAATATATACATATATATATCTCCACAGAGAGAGAGAGGGAGAGAGAGAGAGAGAGAGAGAGAGAGAGAGAGAGAGAGAGAGAGAGAGAGAGAGAGAGAGAGAGAGAGGGAGTGACATGAACATTTCATAGGTGTCCGCAAAGAAATTCGTGTGGTTCCAAATTTTCAATTCTGACATTCAACCTTTGTGTTGCATAGGATAATGCATTTTTTGCCCGGACCTTTTCAAAACTAAACATTCTCATGTCACGCATGTACAACCTTTTATCACAAAAAAGACTCAAGAAACTTTATTATGTATGCAATCTTTAATTGTCAACTTACTACGGTGAATCGTAGAGCCGTGTTAAGGGATAACAAAATAAAAAGACAAGTTTTAAAAACACATCACCTGCAGTTGTCTTATCCGAATGATCGACTCTGATTTCTTTTCTATTTGTAAGTCCGGTTAACATAGTAATCCTGTGCTTTTCTTAGAAATGCGAATTTTCTGCCCTACAAAATTGTTTGCATTCGAAATCTTTTCTGCCATTTATTTTGTGAGAATTTAGTGACATGCCATTCTCCCCCCCCCCCCTCCCTCCCCCCCCAAAAAAAATGAACTACATCGCACAAGAGTTTTTGAGAGTAATATTTAAGGGCGCTTATCATCATATTGCTTTAGATTATCAGTCTGTCTCACAACTTTATCATTAAAATTTAGTCACCTTTCGTTTGTCCACAGTGAACAAAATTTTCCGACATCGGTCTTAACGTGAAGTGCGTACTCACAGTTTTGAATAAAAGATCTCATCTCTGAATGTATGTTGGTCTGATTGGTGTTTTGAAATTTAAATCCAGCTTGTTCGTTAAATTGCTGTTATTTATTACATTATTTACAAATCTGGACGAATTTTGTCTCCACTTCAGATTACACCTAATAACATCAATCTGAATGACGTTTTTTTTTGTTTTTGTTTTTTTTTTAAACTGCAGCCTTTTTCGTCGTTTTTTGGAAACTAAAGATGATTCATTGCTTTAAAGTATGAACATCAAATTTCATTCTTTTTTTTTTTTTTACTTTTTAAGGTTGCATTAGTCGTCATCTTTCTTCTGTTCAAAAATGATTTTACTGCTCATCAATCCTTCTTTTCAAATTTAAAATATTTGATCTTCCGAAAGCGTAGATTGCGACAAAGACCAAATGTCTTACTTTTGTCAAAAATCTTTTGTTTTGTGAGCAACTCTTGAGATTTGTAAGAACACGATCTCATTACCAAAAAGTCTGAAATGTTGCTGCCAGTTTCCAATGTATCAGCTGAAAAGCAGAGCAGCTGCAGATTTTTAGCCGTGCCAATCAAGATGAATAGCTGGATGAACAGATCTCGTCAACTTGCCAAATGATGTCCCACCATAGAAATAATTACAACCCTTTATCCTACAGTTAGAGCTCACCGAAACTTGCCTTTTTTCTGTCTGTTTTTGTAAGTGAAAACTCACCCACACATACATACATATAACTTTAATTATAGCTCACTCTTCGATTATCTTCTTTAAAAAATATTGCCAGACTCATTTGGGCCTATATCATGTCTCCCGGACATAATCCCTTCTTCAATTGTTAAAGATTCTATTAAATACAAACAAATCTACTTCACTCAAAAATACTACACAGCAACCTACGTGAACGCTCTCTGTTTTTAGTTGCTGTCCTCCCTTTTAACCCCCAAAATTTTTTACTCATCTAACACATCAGAGGGATTTATTTAGTGATTCTATCAGGTAGGCTTTGCGAATTGTTTGCCTAATAGAAATTCCACAATTTTAGTTTCCGGATTTTTCTCCTCTTCATATACTCCTTTGTACTGCAATTTGATCTCAGAGTTTAAAACATTCTCCAAACCACGCGTTTATGTAGGGCTGAACAATCAGCGACAGGTCCCTTCAGAATACAAGACGGCACGCTAACCACACAGCCACGAACGCCTTTATTTCCTCAAAGAATTATTTTCAAGTTAAAGAAATCTGAAATATTTCTTTGCAGACATAACAACTCAAAAAAAAAAAAGAAAATAATTTTGGCCGTTGCTTCCCGCGCGAGGAAATTGACAAAAAAGGAATGTGAGAAAGAAAATGTTAAAAAAGTGGCCCCAATAGCTTAATATCTTTCGTTATCCAAGTAAGGTCTCTTTTAGAACGACAAATATTTTTTAAGTCTTTATTTTTCTGTATCAGCAAATGCCAATAGCTTAAAAGAGAGTGCGATATCATTGAATAAACTTTAAAATATTGGCTGTTTACGCTTATTATTTGTTCCTTCTTTAAAAAAAAATGTCGAATTACTCCCGGTTATGCCTGATGAAAGTTGATTAGTTAATGTGTGATTGAAAAGGAAATTTCAAACAATTTGGTTTGAAAAGAATTCCCAGCACATTAAATCGTTAAACAGTTTTAATGATTGTGATTACGCTTACCCATCAATGATTTCATGTTTTCAACTCAGTCGAAAAGAAAAAGAAAGGACAAAAATGGCTTAGTTATAAGACATGTGTCACAAAGTAAATTTTCATTGAACTTATTTAAAAAAAAAAACTATTAAGGATATTAGTTGTATCTTGAAAAGTAAGAAATAAATGATTGTGCATCGTTCCTTAATATTTCCAGCTAGAAAGCACTATCTGTCGCTTTCCCTTTGTCTTCGTCTTCTCATTCTGACTCTCATTTTCTTTCAATTTAGCTCTTTTTTTCTGAGTGCAGAGATTAATCAATCTGTTTAATTGATTTTTGTTTTTTTTTTAAATTGATTTTCTGAATATTAAAAATTTTTCGGAGTCCCCTGATTCTTTAGCTTTTTTTTTTTCAGGTGCGCAAAACGTTTAAGTAAAAATTGATGCTTTGAAGGATTGGAAATGTTAAACACGCTCATGCCCTTCCACAGTTGTGGTAAGGCAGCTGCTTTCTCTAACCACACGTTCATGTCTTTATCCGATAGGCCAGCGATCAACATGGGCGAATCGCCGCTGGCCCAAGAACTATACAATGTTTACCCTGAAACTAATCTCACTGATACCCAACACAATTCCTCCTTGTCTATATTTAAATCTCCTTGTAGGTTCACAAGAGGGCAGTTTAGATTATTAGAAGAGAGCGCATTTCTTTTCATAAACGTTTTTTTTTTTT
>BLXT01003778.1:1047343-1058672 GCA_019648995.1 Plakobranchus ocellatus | reverse complement strand
GAAAGATATCGTAGAGGGGGAGATAGCGAGAGGGGTGAGAGAGAGAACAAGCGAGCGAGAGAGAGGAGAGAGAGAGAGAGAGATAGAGAGAGAGAGAGAGAGAGAGAGAGAGAGAGAGAGAGAAAGAGACAGAGCGAAACAGACAAGGGCAAATTAAAGTTTTTGTTTTTGTCTTTTTTTTAATTTTTTTTATTCCTGCTTCTACAAACCATTTTGTCAAATGACAATCAAATCAACAATGTTCTCTTGATCTGGATACTTACCATCTCACATTGAAAACGAACGTGTACTTTCTCACTGTATAACTTAACAATTCCACAGTGTAAGAAAGAAGCATCTGAGGATTGAAACCCGCGGGTACTCTATATTTTATCAAAATGGTTGGAATGAGAATGAATTTTTGAGAAATGGAATTTTCATTTAATTTGTTATTATTTTTATCAACAAGATCTTCAAGAGGCAGACCGAAAGGAAGATGGCGTGACGGAATAACGAGGGATATGAAACAACTACACATTGAAGCAGAAGATGCTGAAGATAGATCATTCTGGAGAAAACGAACTCAGGCCGCCGACCTCAACTTGGGAACTGGCGCGAGCACACACACACATCTTCAAAGCCCGCACACTTCGGACAACCCCTAATAGCTCGAGATTTTCTACGAAGTAACTTGACCCCAACGTTTTCCTGTTTTTTGTTCGCTGCTGCTCTGCAAATTCATGGGCGTTGGTGTCACAGTGGGTAGTTAACCCACCCTGAAACCTGCAAAGATGTTTCTGTCGCGAGATCGAGCCTCGCCGTCGACGCTATGGCCTGACGGAGGCTTGAAAGCCCGAATTCATATTGTCGTGAATGGCCACATCCATCAAGCTGGTGGGCGTTGGTGGCAGTATGAGTAGCGAAGGCGACGTAAAATCTTAAGAACCTCATTATTTTTGTCGCCGGTCTTAGTGCGAGTTCGTTGAATCAATTATATGTATGTACAAATTGTTAAATTTTGTTGAGGTTTCATCTTAGCACAGAATTGTTAAGGCCATTGTTCAGGGTATATCAAATACGGTCAGCTGGAGTAAATCTGTGATGAGTGGAGAGTCTTATAGATAAACAAGTTTGTGTCCGAAAACGGAAAACACACACACACACACACACACACAAAGAAAAAGAAAATTGGCACCCCAACTGTCCGTAATATTTTCATAGAAGTTATAATTTATGTTGGTTTTTTTCTTCTTCTTTTGTATATACTGTATAAAAGAATTCTTATTATCTAATTTACATGATTTTAAAGATGTCTCATACATAACTTATTTGTCTTGAGATTCATTAGTTCAATATGTCTTTTAAATTTAACAGCTTACGGAATTTATCATAAATGATGTTTGTTTTACGTCTCAGATGTTATTCATATTGATCAGCTATATCCAATTTTGTGCAGATCCTACAGATCCATAGTTTTTGAAAAAAAAATGCTAGCTCATGAAACAAAATAAGTAGCCAATACTTTCGTTTGAAAAACCATCTCTTTTTGTTCACCTTGTTGTATAATTATTATAAAAGTGATTTTTTTTATTGAACAGATCTCTTTGAAATACGTGACTACTTACTGTCTTATGGAAGCACGTGAACCCGACACGTGACAAAGCAAGCAATGGTGTTTGCATTTCCTACCGTTGATTGACTATAAGGTCTTGACCTAAATCTTGAGCAGCTTATACTCTTACGACCTAAGGGTGAATGCTTTATATGGCACTTACGTAGGCTTCTGTGTATGATCAAGAAAGATGAAAAACAATTTTGAAATTGTAATTAACCGTTTAACTCACTGGTATAACACTAGTTTTATAACGTTTATGAGAAAATGTGATGTATGCCTCTTTATTACAATAATATTTGCCTGTCTACATGACAGAATATATTTAGACAATTTTACAATAGAATTTTGGCCAATCGTCAGCAATAGTATAAAACAAGCAAAACGTTCAGACACGATACTTAGGAAACATAACGATTTTTCCAAGGTCTACTGGTCAAAGATAATTCAACACATTTCATTATTTTTTTCCTTTGCTTTTTAATCTTAATGTTAAACGATTGTCTTTGTTAGTTTTGTTGTCACTTTCTTTTTTTTGTTTCACATTAATTTGAATTACATTTAAGTTGTCGGTTTAGATGACTAATTTTTCGTTTTAGAATCACAAGTTAAAAAAAAAAGTTAAAAAAAAAAACAGCCAACAATACCGCTTTTGTAGGGTACAGATGTAAAGGTTAGTTTTTTACATTTTATCCATAACAGGCATTGTTGCAAAATTGATTGCTACGCGCCAAATATAATATTCTCTAATGCCTCTCATACTGGACGTCCAATTTAAAGGCAGATGGATTGAGGAATATTCATGTGAAGTGCCTTAACCAAGGACAGAGCGGCGGCTCAGCCAGTATTCGAACTCACATCCTTCTGATTGCACTCAACAATTTCGCCACAGTCGCAACACACACAAAAAAAAAAAACTATACAGACATTGACCCAATGAGGAAAACACACTGTGTCAGGGTTATACATATGACACAAAAGATATGCTAGAAGACAAGTATGACTTTGTTTAAACTGTGTTTTGGGCGAAGCTTATTCATACTTAATCTGTATCAAATCGTTGTTTCCCTTCTTTATGTTTTGTCACAGGTAGATGGATTTGCTGTGTTTAATGTGCAATAAAATGAACCGTGTATATTTTGTGTTTCGCTTATTTTATTATCTTTTTTTCGTCTCCCCAATTTTATTATCTTGTTGTTTCACTCTAGGTTAAGTATTTTTCTTCTAGTACCATACGTGAGCGACAGCGGTTCTCCAAAAGATATTCAATTTTATCCATCTCTATGCGTACGACTGGGCCTTTCCAATTAAAATACAAACCATTTAGACGCACTTAAACATTTTAGAGAAAGAGAACTATCCACATAGACTTCTCGAAATACAGACTTTTTTTTTTATTCTTTTCTTTGTTTAAGAGTTGTCAATGTCTCTTTGGTAAACCGCATACTACTAGATCTATCTCCATTTTTTTTTTCGTCTCATATGAATATTCAGCTTTTGCAAAGATTATTAAAGAGCATCGGCGATACGAAGACTGTTAGAAACGTAAGTTTCGTTGTCACTAATACAATTATTTTAATAGGTTCATCCTCTTAAAAAAGATATCTTGCTATTGATTATAGCTTCTCTTTTTCAGTTCAGCAATGATTATTTTTTCACCTGATTGTGAGCTTTAAATACATCGATTAAGGGTATCGATTAGTTCATTTTGGCTTTTCTTTTGGTCTTGGAAGTAAAAAGTATCCTTTTTCAAGTCACACAAGAAAGAAATTGAGAAATATGAATTTGAAGTGGCAAAACATATTTGCATATTTCAAAATGGTATTGATTACTTTTTTTCGCATAGATAAATCACTTAAAGTATCTTTTTTGCTTTGAATTTTAAACTTGTAAAGAAAAAAACTGTTTTTCTAGCCTTATTAAGTTGCACTTACGAAGAATTTTTATTTTGGAGTTGTATTCAGTCTTTTTTACAATTAAGGACAAATGTACCCTATTATCTTCTGTAGACTCCTCTAAGAAAAATTCAAGCAAGTTACACGAAACATGCTTGTCTAGCATAGAGTATAGCTTCTTCTAGCATACAAATCCAAGTCTATAAAATGTTACTGATATGCTTTGGCCTTGTTGCATAGTTTTATTCATAAATAGCAGTGATTGCAGTGTATTTTCTCATGTCCAATGATTGAGTTATAATAAAATAGAAAGGCTTGGGTAATGACAGAAGTTTAATGAGAATGAAAGTGTCACTGATAACAAATGACTAAAGAATATAAATGCAGTCAGTCTTTATGATTAAGACTGTTTTCTAGATGATAATTGCCATGCTGATGTAGACTTTTTATGAAACTGACTCTATTGTTGATGGGAGTAGTGATGATAGTGCTACTATTTTTGCTGGTGCTGTTGCACTATTAAAAGATAATTCGGCTCAAATTGACTATGCTGACGAAGACTGAAAATCCTACCAATGATTATAATCATGGCGATGTTGTGTTATTGAAGATGATGGTGATGATGATGATGATGATGATGATGATGATGATGATGATGATGATGATGATGATGATGATGATGATGATCGTGGTGGTGGTGGTAGTGGTGGTGATGATGTCGATGATGATGGTGAAGACGAGAAGGGCAATGGCCGTCATTATTAATATATATGCACTAAAAATTAAGAAAATTAATAGAGGAAAACAAATATGAATAATTAAGTTTTGATGTTTGAAAGACTATCTCCTCCTCCTCCTCCTCCTCCTTTTCCTTCTTCTTTTCTTCTTCTTCTTCTTCTTCTTCTTCTTCTTCTTCTTCTTCTTCTTCTTCTTCTTCTTCTTCTTCTTCTTCTTCTTCTTCCTCAGTCCCTTAAAACGCTTACTTCATGAATCAAGCAATTCTTTGTTGTAATGCAGGGAGGTGGAAATCATGTTTCGTAGAGAAAAAAAAACACATACAAGATAAAGGCAACAGATTATGAAAAGCAAGGTGAATAGAAATGTAACAAAGCATTAATGTGCCTGGTCTGGAACAGACATTGAAGACCAGGGACTTCCATTGTTCTCGGTCTTCAGCCAACGCAAAACCTTCAATTTCGTTAGAGTTTTATCTTTTACTATGATGGATTCTCTCAAACTGTCCATAAACATCTGCCAAAATCGATCCCTTTGTTTTCGCACAAAACATCAACTTTCCAATGCTATTGTGTCTCTTTATGTATCCAACAAATATTTACTCTCTTTGTCATATTGACATGAGTGAAGAAAACTTACAGTTTAAAAGTTTAAAGATTTATGGGGGTTTTGTTATTTCCACGAGATTCTAAAAGTGTTTCGTAGAAACTACATCTCAAAGGCGTTTCGACCTCTCTCCATCGCTTTTTTATCTGCATAAAATTTGAATACCATTTTAAGATTTGACCATACATAACCCATTCATTTAGAACCGAATTTTACTTTTAAACATTATTATGACAGAATTGGCCGTCGTGAGTGGATTCCGAACGGCTGATATTTTGATTTAGCCTTGTTTACTTGTAAATTCGCTCCACTTTTGAGTCGGCCTAGAAGATAGGCCTATTTATATTGTAATAGAGCTATTATTCTTTAAGTTTATTTTTTTTTTTTTTATAGATTTAGGATTCCTAGAAGGTTTCTGAAGGTGCAAAAACATTGTGACTGGAAGTTGTGAGATGCATCCTAGAGACGTAATGTTTACGTATTAAGGAGATAATAAATGAGAGTATTTGATTGGTTAATATATTTAAATGATCTTGACTACATAAGACAGTAGATTCAATTCGTTTCTGAATTGGCTTGTTTGTGTAATATTGACTATATCAGCCTGTGTATAGTGCTTTCTAGGAGCTGTGTGTGGCGAATATAAAAGAGATCGCTGATACATTGCTGGGCCGATCGCTAAGAGATAGACCACTGATGCAAGTGCATTTGCAGACCTCAAGAGCGTTACCTTTTCTGTTCTGAAATTGCTCTTTATTTGAATTTAACTTTTCATCAAATTTTCTGCAAGAATTGGAGTGATTTTGATTCCTTAGTCTATTTAAAGGAACTTCTTGTCACAAGCCGCTTTCAGCTAGATGTATAACTGTACAGCGCGAAGCCATTCATGATAAGCTTCTGAATTTTAAAAAAATTTTAAAAAAGCTTCATTTGAGGTAGTGCGTACTTTGACATAGCGATTCCCTTTTTATTTACTTAGGTGCTGTTTTTGGCATTCGATATGATACAAATTCCAAGAAGATTAAATTTTCCGCCTTGTGTCTCTGCAGTTGGTGGTTTTTTTAGACTACCATATTTTCAGTCTTCTTGGCGTTAAGTTGAAGCCTCATTGTTTCGTTTTCTTTCGTCACAAATGAGAGCAGTCCTTCGTGATATTTTACTGAATTATATCTCAGGTCGTTGATATTTCGTCGTCTCACCGTAGTCTCACTAATGTTATTTATGAATTAGTTGCATAAGTGGAACAGATTCTGTGACATTACACAACTGTGTCTGATTCTTCTCTGTAGTTTTGTGTATCCAGTGACTTCTCTGCAAGTTCTGGTCGCAGCTAATAATTTGTTTCCTGTATAGATTTCACTACATTAGATAAGAGTTTATAATTCTTGGTAGGATCTTGTCGAAATGTAATTCATCGGACTTATTGTTCTGTGGCCAGGTCTCTTTTGAAGGGTTATCGAAATAGATTTCTTAGAGTCAGGTGGGAGTTCTCCTGCTTTATAAATCAAGTTTGTAAGATTTGTAAGGTAAGATATTTTATGTCTCCTTTAAAACGTCAAACAGTTAAAGGGTATATAATCTGGCCCAGCTGCTTTTTGGGCTTCATTGCTACCTCCACTTCCTCCTCTAAGATTGAGAGTCTTTTGTCGCTATGTACTATTGGTGGTAGGGAGTTTTCGTTATAAAATAAATGCTCAATATATTCTAAAGATAATTTTATACACCATTAATTGCATTCATCCAAATATGTCCGCGAGACTTGATGCTAGGTTTTCTACAAATTATGTCTTGGTTTTTCCGTTGAAATACTTTTTGTTATAGCCGTCGCACTGTTCGATTTCTACCAATTGATTTGGTATCAGTATTTCTTTTCTTTGAAACTTTTTTCTTTTCTTTTTTTTTGTTTTTAGTTCTTGAACATTATTTTTCTTCTTTTTTCATTCATTAATCGTTTAAATTTCCCGATATAATCCATTATTATGCTCTTTGCTATTCTATACAAATGCGTTTTCTTATAGGCTCGGCCAAACTTTTTTTCGTTATCTTTCTTTTTGTCTTCAATGTCTTTAATTTCATCCAGGACTGCAATTTTGAACTGACTTTGCAATCCTGATTGATTTTCAGTTGAATTTCTCCTTCAGCTCACTATTTTGTCTTTATAAAATCAAATTGATACTTCAAAGATTGTTTGGGTTTCTTTTTCAATTAAAACTACATCTTGCACACAAGTGTAAGGTCGCTGCCGCAGTGCGTAGCTGGCATTGGATCTCGCACACACAATTGCTGTACAAGGGCTAATGCAAAATCAGACTCCTGGTCCGATCGCCTGGGCTCATGACAAGGTCCAATACCTTCGAGGGTGGTTACGAAACAAACTATTTGCCACAAAAGAGCTATATTCTATACATCATTCGAAAGCTCATTAATTTTTCCTCACCTGAGACTGCTGACATTATTATTTTTTCGCTTTCATGTCTAGGGTTTTCAGATTGTCTTTTGTATCGTCATAAGATTCTTCAATTATTTTATCGTCTATGTTGGATTTAGGGCATAAACTGAGTGATGTAGCTATCTTGAGATTTCTATGAAGCTTTATGGCGTTATTCTGTCGTTTACGGGCTCATCTTCTTTGTGAGCGTTTGCTCATTGCGAAATAGTATAATATTCACAGCCCTTTCATGTTTGGTATTTCCAAAGTACACTGTTGCATTACTACCAGATGTAATTTTTCAAAAATTCGTACGCTGTTTATGTTCGTCTTGGCCACTTCCAATTTCAAATTTTCCAATCTTCGCTTTGAAAATATTGTTTTGAAATTTACAACTCCAATTTGAATGCTTGCGTACAATAACTAAATGACAATCTGGTGTCGCTTGCCGCTGAAACAGAATAATAACAGTCCCCACGGTGCGAGGACTGCCCAAAATTATCTTTGAGCATTAATTTTTTCACTCTAATGAATGTTCAAAATGTGTTTGAAAGTTCTTGGTTTTCCGTGCAGAACTTCATCCAGCAGATTGCGTTTCTTTCTGTTCGCATTAAGCGGTGCTTAGTCTTTGTTCAATATACTAATGCATTCTTATTAAAAGACGAGAACATTGGATCACACATATTGACTGACAGTTTATAGACTTATAGAGCAAGGACAAAGACCAAGGAGATCATAGAAAAGGCGCGGCTTTAGATTTGTGTGAAGAGGGTATTTGGAGCGGTTAAATGTTAATAATTTTTTTATGGAAAAATTTCACATTGTCTTGCCCTTTGTTTCCCTGCTAATTAACGAGCATTTGAATTCGTGGGTGTCAGTATCACCCGTCTGTTTAACCTTCAAAGGGCAGGCTAAAACTATTTCTACTATTATCACTGTCCACACGCCATTGGGCCTTACAAACATGGCGAGAGCCGTACATGTTACTAGATAAAGGAAAGAGATACAGCAAGGAAAACGTGAAAAGCGAGAGAGGAAGGGAGAGATAGAAATTATAGAATGGAGAGAGAGAGAAAGAGAGAGAGAGAGACTAACGAGATCACGGACGTGGCGAAAGGTCTCAGAAGCATTCAGCATTGACCTTAATTTTCTTTTCTTTATTAAAATTACGAACTTAAAAAGTTCTTTCAAGGGCATGGGATTGGCTGACAGCCTTGTAATTATGTTCTTAGTCATACTATCAGAGGAAAAGGCAAAGATAGTAAGCTTTGGTTATTTAGAAAAGTCGCTTTGGCAAAAGCCTATCTAAGCTGATTGCTATTAAAAATAATCTTTGGGATATAGAGATTACCACGGCTATAGTTCATTTTAAAATGATTGATTACCATGATAACAGTGCAAATGATTTATACATTAACCTGCCCAAATTATTCTAAGGTTGGAAATGCATGGAAGGATAAATCCAGTCAAATTACATTTTTTGTTTGTTCAAGCAAGTTCTAATAGAAAATTAATTGACACAGATATTTTCGCACACACAGACACAAATGATTCTATTTTTTTTTTACTTTTCGAAAGCTCAGTTAAGGAGATTCAAATAGTTTATCATAATTCAAAAATCTGATGAATGATGTACGACTCTGCCGTTACACAACGTTTTAACATCATTGTCTAGCAGGAAATGAGAATCAGCATGAGAATCAGCGCATGTACTTGAGCAAAAGAAACTCCAAGATAAAATAGAGAAACAAAATCTACTTTTTTTGGCAAAACACATATGAAGAGGGCACAATCTAGATATCTAGGGAGTACAAATACTTCAAGACAGTATGGCTTGCTCATCTTCAGATTTAGATTTGAAAAAAAAACGTATTAAACCTTAGAAAGTATTGAAAATATCTGGAACAGTTTAGGGTAGGCTTGTTTAAGAGGAAACGGGACTGGAATTACATCCAGATGAGTTTTTACAAATCGTTTGTTTGTCCGCCTTAAAAATAAATTTAGATTTTTCCGAGCTATCTTGAAATCTTGTTTTATCCTTTGTCAGAAGATTATGTTATGCCTAAAGGTTGCTCAATTTTGGAATCAAAATTTTTTAGGCACCAGATAACAAACTAAACTCGATCGCTGTTTTAACTTCAACATCCGAAGCGCCAAGCTACATGATGTTCTAGAGAAGGCTATTTGACATTTTTTTTTCATCTAAGAGTAAAGGCACCTAATCTTTTTTTCCTTTAATGCTGTTGCGTCCTCGGTTATGATTCATTTCCTCACACATGACTGAATAAGAATAGCGTATCATTATAGTGGAGCAGAAAAAAATGTATTTTTATGGAGTAAATGACATCAGAGCAAAAATATCACGGTAATATCTTTTTTAAATGAATGCCACTCATCTTTAATCCACTGGCTTCTTTATACATTTAAATTTACAAAATTAAGTCTACATCTGATCTGGAATTTTTTACCAGTTGTATGAATTTAACCAAACTCTACAAAAAGAAAATATTTCGGAAAAATAAGTAGTTAAATAATTTTGCTACAGTTAATATTAAATCGCAATAACAAAAGCCAAGAAATGCAGGAAAACAACAGCTTAGCTGAAATCTCTTTTCTTAAGGAGGGTGACTTGGACTGGATGAGATGCAGTAATTTTTCTTTGATGCTTTAGAGTTTAAGATTGTGCTGATAAATTTATGCATGCATTGCATTAAACGAATGTCTAGCCATGAAAAACATGTTAAATACGTATCTCCATTCTTCTTTAGTCTGTTTGAGAGACGTTCAGTAGCTGCAAAATGAGACCAGTTCTTTTCATCTCATTGATAAATGTTAAGTAACATAATTACGACGCTTAATATTTCATCTTGCAAACCGTTTAGGGACACCTCTGTGCCTTGCTTTCTAAATAAACGTACATACTTGCATCATTGAGTTTAACACAATCTGTATGAAACTGGATTTCGCAAAGATCCAGGCAGATTAAAGGCTAATCAGAACAGATAATAAGATATTTTCTCTTAAAAATCAGGATTCTTTGCACAGACTATGATTAAATTTAGATAGATTTACTTAAATCAAGAATTTCAACCAACGTTTTTTTTTTTATATTGTGGTTAAATTTCCTCTAAATCAATAAAATGTTGATATAAATGGAGAGCTAGCCTGACCTTACTTTTATTTACTTGCTCTTAAGTATAACGTTTATATGTGTAAAATATTTAATATACTCCTGAGTGAAATAGATATGGTATATCTGATAGCATGGTTATAAAGCTCATGTCTTTGACCTTGTAAGTGAAATTTGAAAAATAAATTCCTATTGAATTTCTTTTCTAGAGCTCCAACTTCTTTGTTTTTACAGAATACAAAGCGCTGATTAAATATGACTTACGTTTCTGTTAGAATTTTCTTTCTCTAAATTCTTATTTTATAAATATTTCTCTTTGCTTGTCCGAAACGTCAGGTTAACTAGAGCAAGGAATGAGTGAGATAAGAGCCTACCATCTAAATCAAGCTGCTAGGCAGGTCTAAACTTGTTTTATGGTCGACTCACTTATCATCACGACAAACAGATTGTATCCTTGATTGTTTTTGAATACGTTAAACCCAAATCGAGTGGAAAGTAGTTTCTACAATGTTAACCGTATTGTTAAACATAACGTCTTTATATATTTTGATCACATCAGCACTGAGAGGCAAGGGGGGCGACAAGAAGTGAAATCATCAAGCTGGCGTCGCAGATGAGGTGGAACCTGGTGAAGATTATTGATTGATGCTCCGTCCATAGAGGCCAAAAGATTAAGAAGGCTCTCGCATATTTTTGGTGAGAATGGAGAGATATGATTTGAAGAGATAGAGATAAAGATAGGTGTCGATGACGGAACAGATTTTCGAGGTGCGGCAGCATAATTTATGAGAGTACACTTAATTTCATCGCGTACTTGACGTAAAAGTAAAGATTTTTTCACCCAACTGCAAAAGAATATCAAATTGTCGATGTTTACCTGTTGAGCAGTCAGAACAAGATCAATGATAACTCAAAATAGAATTCACATACAATTCCTCCTCCCA
>BLXT01003778.1:997598-1015308 GCA_019648995.1 Plakobranchus ocellatus | reverse complement strand
TAAATAGGAAAAAAAAAAAAAAAAAAAAAAGAGAACGGAGGGTAAGAAGAAAATTTTTCACGGGTGAGATCTATGGTTAGATAGAGAGAGAGAGACTCAGAGAGATGAGGAGAGGGGGCACGGGGCTTAGAGACCTATAGGGGGGCAGAGTGACAAAGAATTATGACATCCATTAAGGAAATGAGAATTGAAAATTATTTAAAAGTTTTAAAAAATTGTGTATCAAATGCTCATTAAAGTACAGATCTGTCCACTTTTTTTTTCTTGAGTAAGTATGTTCAGTGAAATGAATAACTGGTGAAAAAACACAAACAATAATTTAAAGAACGAAAGAGATTATATTTAAAAGGAAGTTTAAAAAATTTAATGTTTGAACATCGACAGTTGCTAAAATAGATCAAAGACAAGATTGTAAAAAGAGAAAAAAGAACTGTTTCTTGTACACATCAGTAATATACATGTAATGAGAATAAAAAGAGAAACAAGTGTGACACTAAAAGAAAAAACATGTATTGAAGAACCTTTTAAATTTTTGCGACTTAATTTAAAATTTGAAAAAAACATTGAACTGATATGAAAAAAGAAGATTGTTTCGCTCACCTTATGTCCATAAATCTGCTGCTATTTTCTCTGAACCTACGATTAATTGCTATCCAAAGTCATACGTGAGACAGTTTCAGAACTTTCCTGTTCCTCTTCATCTTCGTCTTACAAAAGGTTTGGTTAGACATACGCAGGCTGTGATGCAGTCTCACTGAGGTGAATAGCCGAGAAAACAGATAGACCAGGTTACACTGCTCACATTCAGGGACAGCTACAGTCACTGCATTGATGAGGTAGGAAGTTAGTGTTTTTTTCACAGCCTCCTTGTGAAGCACCTCTTCACACACTGACTTATATGCATTCTCAAGCTGAAGACAAAGCTCCATTACATATTTGCTTGGTGTTAATAATAGTGAGGTGGTAGAACTGTAGTTTTTTCATGAATGAAAAGATGCTCGGGGTGGCTGTCTGTTGTGAGGCACATTTTGGGAGCAATTCTATGACATATGTATCCTGCAATGTAGGCCAGCACATTTGCTTGTTGGACATTCAGCAGAGAAGGGAGCACATTTTCTTGAAGGTTGAAGGCAGGATACACATTTGTCTGAGTTGTGGCTAATTCTGGTGTTGAAGATGAGGCAATGTTTTGCAACCCAAAGACAAAGACATCAAGGTCATCCTTGCAGCTTTTACGGGTGCTGGCAACCATACGGGAGTCAACCATGACTTGCTGAAGGGCAGAAGTGAACTGTCCAATATCAGGGTTGTCCCGATGTCCCCCTTTTCCACGTATTACTGAAAACAAATTTTCAATACAATCCTGATTTAGGCGACTTGTCAACAGAAACTTTGTTGTGATTGGTGCGCAGGTCTTGAACTAAATGCAAGGCAGCAGAGATGGAGACTTGCCAACCTTCGATACATGGCAAGTTTTTTATCTTTGAGTTGCCGTAGAGTCCAGGAGGAAATTTTGATGTGTTGATTTCAGTGTGAGGGCATGCTGGAACGGTTTGCTGCTCTTCAATGTGTAGCTGTTCATGGAATTAAACAGTTTGTCAAACCTATCAATAAACAAGGCTGTTTCTTTTGCTTCTGAGGGTAGTGCACCTAGTGCAACCATGGTAGATATACCTGCTGCAACACTGTGACTCATCACCTGGGTAGCCAGCTTCACACGTAAATGGTGGCAGCTTTATGTGTTTGTCTGTAAGTTTAGGTGCCATTCTAACTGGTAATTTGCAGTCATGAGCATAAAAGGCTTCCACATATTTCCATGAAACTTCAGAGGTTCCACACTTTAATCCACTCTTGCGTAGATTATTCCAAATACTTTTGATCAGATGAGGTGGATCATAAATAACGAAATAATGTGTGCCGTTGTGCATGAAGTATGGAGTGGCCGAGGAGACGCCTAAAGATTTTGTGACAGCCATGTTATTGGAACCTTGATCGCAGATAACAGCTTTGACACACAAGCCGATCTGTTCTAGCTCAGTGATGGCAATACATATAAGCTGCTTAAGCAAGACATCCTTGACTGTACCATTACTGAATAAAAAACCGAAGGGTTGCTTCCAATTAGCAGTCAGTCCTCGTGCCTTAAAGACACAAGCATGGTTGGCTATGTACCTGCTCCTGCCTAAATGAGCATAATCTTCAAATACCCGCTCAACATCATGTTTAGGGTCGTAACACACCGCTTCTTTTATCGACATCTCATCGAAAACGAGCGTACAAAGCTTTTCATCGGGTGTCATAGATTTAACTTTTACTTTTAAGGCTTGCAAAATACTTGGAGAAAACCCAGGTTTTAAGTCTAAAGATGACATACTTTTTCTTAAAGTAGATTCACTGGGCAACCGAAATAGTTTTGAGAGGAGCCTGTAGATCTTAGGGGAGGCATGATAAAAAGATAGAGCTAAGCTCTTATCCGTGCAGCTCCATCGAAGCCCATACTTTGATTTAAAAGCCATCCTGATTTGAATCATGACAAAGTCTAGGGTCTTGTCCTTAAGGTGTTCTGACAAAATTTCATTTATTTCCTGCATTGAAACTTTAGGCTTTTCAGCAGGGTGCAATTTTTCAGAAATTTTCTTAAGGCGATACAACTGCTGTCGAGCTGAGTGCAATTTTTTACGCAAAGCAACTTTCTTTGGTGTCAGTTCGCGTACTGGCTTGGCAGACTGTGATTTTTCTGTATGAATTGGTTCCTCAGAAATAAAATGAACTGAAGAGACAGGTATACATCTTTTTTTAGGAGGCGGTCTGCGTGGAGTCACCGAGGGAGGTTTGTTTGGAATATCAAACACAGTAGGTACAGCACAATGAATTAGCTTGTTTCTGAGGGCAGGGTTCATGAACTGAGACACTTCGAAATGATCAGCACACAGAACATTGTTTTTACAAAGTTTTTCTGTTGGTTTTGAATGAAGATCATCTCGCCTCACATTTATAACCCATTTCTTGCACCTGAAAAAAAAATTAACTTACTATGATTTTTTGAAGCAATTATCGTACACTCTTCCTTTTCGGAAATTAGATTTAGATCTAGATTTAATTTGAATGCATAGTTTTCCTTTTTTTTTTATAATGAATGAAACAAACGAACCATAGGCATCTAGAAATCTAGCAATACCAAATGGAAAATGTGCTGGTCATACCCACCTGTCTGCAAGATCTAGATCTAGTTTCTTCTATTCGTGAAAACACCTAGATCCCATTAGGATTTACAAGTGGTATTACTAAAAATACTATGCTTACCTTTCTGGATCTCTTGGAAATCTAAAAAATGACATCCGAGGATTTTTGCTGCGATTGTTGGTGCAATTTATAGCACAGCACCATTCGCCAGAGTTGCTAGGACACTTTGCAGGAGCCGCCATTGTTTACGACTGGTTGACAGGCGATACATGTATGCCGCTTGTGGCGCTGCAAGTAGGCTGTGCACGCAAAAACAGCTGAGCTGAGCATCTTTACGAATTATAAAATCTTTGGCTGTACTTCAGAATCCGTCCATGTGGTCGCTAACTCATCTGCTGTCATCTGACAGACTTTTTGTATTGTTGTGACCGCCAGAAGGTGGCGGCGCCAGCAGTGTCACATGGTTTTACTACTAGTCTGCCGTGATTCTCGGCAAGGGCCTTTGGATGTCTCTCTCCTCTTTGCCTTCATCCTTCACAAAGTTTTAAAAAGCAAATAAGATTTAAATTGCAATGTATTGAAGAGGTTTTCAGCAAAAGCATTGCTTAAAAAAATAATTAAAACACTGCAACGATACAATATGTATTCTTTTGAAAGTAATAGAAAACATTCTTTTTGTGTCCCAGAAGAATTTTATTTTGGTTAGTTGTATACAAACTTATTATAATTTTTTTTCAGAAAAGACGATTTTTGCAGGTTTCAACACTTTTGCAGGTGTTTAAAAAATTACCCCTTTTTGCTACGATTCCTATTTCATTTATATTAAACAATGAACCTGTTTAAATGCAACAGACGTTCAGAGGTCAATTTCTCGCTCTCTGGCCTGAATCATTTGCAGAAACTGGAGATGGAAAATCGATCGCCTTTTGATGTTGTACTAAGACCATTATCCAATGTATCTGATGAGGTTTATAGGGTCGAAAACTGACATTACAATATGCTATAACCTATAAATAATAAAAAAAAAACTCAGAAACAAAACTTTCTCTCAAGGGGGAAGGCCTGGAGCAGGCATGTCGTTTTGGCGGATTAGAGCAATCCAAAATTGTTGGTACAGCAATCAGTAACAAACAGCATAAAGAAATACTTTGGTTGCTGTAAGTACCTCGATCAAAATAAATGAAAACAGTTTTTATTTTCACATCATTTAGGTGGTCTAAGATTGATCATATACTCGGAAGACTGAAGGATTAAAAAGAATAAGCAACCATGAATAACATGATCAGTGGTTAAAGATAGAAGAGAAACTAAGAAATTAAAATCAGTTGAAAATATATTTTAGGTTTATATATTTAAAAGTCGAATTTGTTTTTGATATCATTATTGAAATTAAGATACGGCACTGTGACAGGTCAGGATTGCTGCACATGTGATTTTGTCGACTTGTAAAGTTTGCCTTGCTTCTAAAGATTGTTATCTATTTTTCTGTGTAAAGTTGTTTTCTACGCCTTAAATCAAGAGAGAGAGAGAGAGAGAGAGAAAGAGAGAGAGAGACAGAGAGAGAGAGAGAGCATATAGCGTTGTTTAAGGAAAAAAAAACCATTATTGAATGTGTTGTATACGATGCTGGACAAAAAGAATAGTTCGTGATATCGGAGACAATTCAAAACTACCCCAACTATTCGCTTCTCGGTGTTATGTGTGAAACCCAAACTTTTTGTTTCTCTGAGGATTGCTCTATATCCATTTTTGTTTTTCAAATAAAGTATAATAAACTAACGTATTCTGAGGGAAGATTTCCTGTTAAAAAGAAATATTAAGTCCTAGAAGCTTATAAAGGACTAAGTCTAGATCTTCTGTCGCAGCGTCTTAGTATAGATGCTACGTGTATACGTCAAAACAATGTGTCATTTGTACAAGATTTTGTTCAATTAGTAATTTTTGTTGTATGCACGAACTGCCTATGTAGAATTAGTGCTTCCCTTTTGCCTCACTGTAAGATAGAAATGATCGATTTAGTAAATATTATAAGTTCTCATTTTGAATTGTAAATCCTAAAATAATATAAGTTTTTAAGACTATAATTACAACTGCTATATTCTCTGATTTTTGAGTAATTGAGCTGAACAAGTAAAATTCAGTACTGCTCAGCAGCTATCACTGTCATGTCTGAATCAAGATCAGATCTCTTTAACTCTTATGGCTGATAATGCATTGAAAGTTTTTTTTTTTGTTAACTTTTATCCACTTTGTTAAATACTAGAATTGTCAAAATTTCACTAGAGTACAATTTTCTTTTCTTTTTTTTTACAAATTCTTAAAAAGTAATAGAAAACGTCTTTGATGGAGAATTTCAATGCATTAGCATTTGATGCGAAATGTTTCTAAGGGAACAAACAATGTAAAATTTTTACACTCATCTTCCAATTTCAGTTAGAACAAAGAGATGGTCCTAATATCCATTCACGGGGAATCCCGATTTTCCGATGTATAAAAAGGTCTGGTGTTGAAGGAGAAGTACTGAAGAATCCTTTTTTGCTGGAAATGTCTTTTTGAAAAAGGCACAAGAAGTTTTCACCCTCCAAAGCAATGACCTGTTACAGAAGGGAAAAATATTTTCTTTCATCTGGTTATCAATATTACATGCTAACTTTTATCGCATTAGCTGAAATAACTATTCACAATAATGCCAACTAACTTGTATCTAATTTCGGAGAAAACTCTTTAATCTGTTTAAAGTTGATAGTTTTTTTTTTCAAAATAATTTATTGAATACTTTCCTTTGCATTAATGCAAAACTGGATGTTGTAATTGAAACTGCGCTTGTTGGTTTTCAAACTTCTTACTGTACAATTATGTAAGTGGTGAAATGTAAGGATTGTTTCTTTAATCAAACCACGTGTTTACTACCAGTATTAACTTGCTGTAGCATAAGACTGCGGAGCAAAGAAAGTAATAAGAAGAAAGTCTCCGACTTTTGGTGAGTACCTAAGAAAAAAAATCATTAAGCAGTGGAAAACGGATAAGCCGATATCCTTGGGGAATTGAAAACTTCACCGATTTATCCGCACAGTTACTTAGCCATGAAATCCAGACTAAAAAAGATTTCACTGTAAATCGCACAGATATGTTTTATACGTATGGTATGACTGTTAATTTGAGGGGGTAAAAAAGATGAATAATGATTTGTTTCTGTATATAATTGATCTAGGCCAAAATAAAAATGTAAATAAACAGACAGATTAATCCCAAAAAATTCAGAAACATGAAAATTGGCAGGTAGGTCCATAGACATGTGATGCTCATAATAGAGGCATTACTTTTGATTTGATTTTTTTTAGTGGGGGAGGGGGAATTTTGACAATGGTAACCGATGGAAACGGGAACAACTTTCAGTGCGAAGGGCAAAAAAGGGGATTAGAAGTTTGGTACGTAAATTGTTTTCCAGGCAATATCCATGAACGAAATTACAAAAACAAAGAAAATTTTTGGCTAAGAATATGTAATAGAGGTTTCATCTTTCCATTATCAGAAAAAATAGATGAAAGCAATATATATCAAATAAAACTTGCGTAGAACTATTTTAAAATATCAATGTAAGCATAGTTTAAAAAAAAATCTTCCTATGAAACTTCAGTTCATACAATAATATGAAATTTTACCCTCGAACTTGTTTACTTCTTGACTGTTCACAAAAATTGGCAGCTCTATGATCTTGAACCAGACAGAAAGCAAAACAGCCAGGTCAATCGGTCGATAAATGCTTGTAAAATATTAAAACTAAGCAAACATTTTTTTTCAATTTGCTGTTTAAAATGTCAAGAAGAATGTATATTCTTTTATTGTACAATGTTATTTATTTTATGAAATAAGGAAGCAAAATTGTCTTTCGCAAATCTATCTGTTAATTATTACCATATAATGGTCTCAGGCTTTCTTTGTCGCTGTCTTGGAGCTTTGATTGGTTCTTGCTGAGATGAGCGGATTTCGTGTCTTGAATTTGCCTTCCGATTATCTGAGGAATCCTCCACCATTAAGGCATCACCTGCGGAGATGGAATTTTGAATTGTACAATTTCGTTAAATAAGCCTTCAGTTTTAGTTTGTAACAAATATGTGGTTTCCATAAGCTTATGGAGAAAAATATAACAAACAAATTGAATGATTAAAAAGTGTATATTACTTGTTTTTTTTTTCTTTTTGTTAACATGTATTACTAAAGAGCATTTATAATAAAAAATGCAAACCATAAATAAATGAGCATTTGATTCTTTTACTGGGCAAATATCCAGCAGATAGTAAACAAATATCATCGGAAGGTGTTAACCAGTTCCATTTTGCCATCCCATTAGGGTCGGCGGACATTTCATGCAGCAAATCGCTGAAAATTTAAAACATACGTATTTACAAGTAAACATACTATAGTTATTCATGTCTAAGACTGAAATGTATCAATATGATTATAATTATAATGTCTAGTATTTTCTATATAACCTACTGGGTTTGATTTAGCGGCAACATCCAGTCTTGCCTTGTCTGTTCTTTTTTCACACGTTCTCATGCTATTTGAGTCTGTAAAACATAAAGGTCAAACTTATGTCAGACAATCACGGAATGTAAGGCATTACTTGTAAATAAATTGCTAGAAAAAGAAAACAAAATGGTACATGTCCTAAGAAGGCGTGGTGAAACATGTTTTACTCTTTCCTGAAAAAAATAAAGTTTTGTAAAATAGCAGATATATCACTCACTACTAATGCATTAGCAAAATGCCGCTACCTTTTTGGGGGAGGCACAGAAGGAAGTCCAGAGACTGCTTCTAAAGGTATCTGTGCTCGACTACCAAGATCCGAGTCAATGAATTAACTTTTTATCTGGAAGAAAACAAGAGAGAGAGAGATAGATAGAGAGAGAGAGAGAGAGAGAGAGAGAGAGAGAGAGAGAGAGAGAGAGGCAGAAACGAATAGAAAACCGTAGTTTATGTTTATCCTTTAATACAAACATTGGAATTGTTGTCAATTAATTTCTAGGCAAGTTTCTATCTTTAAAAAAAATGAAAACAAGGCGATTTCAAGCTTTCCGACCGTCCGTTAGGCCAGGGCGCCACGCAGGAAAGGCTCGAACCGGCCACGGAAAAATCTCAGCTGATCTCAGGGCGGTTAGTGCTATCGTCTCACACTGTAAGAAGAACTTAACGAATGTGAATACGAAAATCTAAAACAAAATTATGGAAATGATCAAAATGCAATTTTTTAAAAAAATCTTATATTGAAACAGAACACTCGACAGTCTTGTTTCTGCCTTTAAGGATCCAATTTTCCTCAAAGAAAACTTGCTGCGATCTATCACCATACTGGGGTTTTGGCTGTTCAGTTTCTTGACCCATGAAAAGCAGTAGACATGATATAACTCTGGCCACTTGTTGTGCTGTGCCTTCTTTGATGTAAGATTCCATCAATGTTATTGAGAGTGTGCAGCACCTGGTGGAAAAACAAAACTGGATTCATATTTACAAAAATGTAATTATCAGCCTCCCAAAATCCATATGCATTAAGAGCTTTAAAAATTCAAAGACTTAATATTTTATAGAACATTTTTAGAAGAATTAACTTGCTGCACAAGCTTAGCCATGGTCTCACGAACTGACATCCGAGTCCCTATGACTACAAACTTTTTGCTTACATTTTTTGCTAGCTCGCCTCTTGCTTACGTTGTCCAACTTTAACTCCCCCCTTGTCTTTCTCACGCGATAAAGACAACTAGCCAACTTCCTTTATTGCTGCCGTTTCCTCAAGGTCCGGGGGTAACTAGATTTTTCACTACTTTGGCATTTGTCTTTAGGTCTTGTTTGTTTTTTTGTTTGTTTGTTTGTTTTTATGTTTTTTTTTTGTTTTGTTTTGTTTTTTTTGTGTTGGATAATTCTTTTATAAAGAAGTCTGTAAAATTGCAGAAAAGTCTACATTAATTCCCTGCTGGGTTTGCTAGTCTTTGCATCACACTTTAGGGTTGAGACACTTGTTCTGTGCACTGGTGCTAGGGGTAGGACGATTATGATGCCAAAATTCTGATGCCGGTTTGCTTTGTTTTGTCTGTAGCCTTCAAAACTTGTCAACAAGATGATTTCAGGCCTTCAGGCCCTCCATCAGGGCAGGACAACGTTGGTGGAACTCAAACTCGTGACAAAGGCCCCACTGCGGATCTGGGGGATGATTCGCTACTCACAGTGCCACCAACAGCTGGGACCATAACGAGGCTGGCTTTCTGCTGCTGGAGAAAGAGAAAAGGCAGACTACTCAGAA
Source organism: Plakobranchus ocellatus (assembly GCA_019648995.1). Lineage (NCBI taxonomy): Eukaryota > Metazoa > Mollusca > Gastropoda > Plakobranchidae > Plakobranchus > Plakobranchus ocellatus. The sequence continues at coordinate 1,005,827 of BLXT01003778.1, read as the reverse complement.
TTTGGTTTTCATTTTGGTGCATAAGAAATGTCAGTTTCAGGCTCGTTTTTCAGCTTATGGCTTTATACGTTTGTCCGGAGTTTGTGCAGTTAAAGCAGTTATTGAGTTACAATTTTTTTTTCTACTGCCTGTACACGGCTTTCCTCCTGTGAATTTAGAATCTACCTATTAATTGTCCACAAGGCTTTTAAAGGCTGATGCCATTATAACCTTGAATCGTGACTTCCATATAAAATTTCGAGCAAATAGCCAAATTCTTTACTGCAGGCGTTTTCCTCGCTTTTTCCCCGAGCGTCTTTCATGCGAGACTGAAGAATGTCTTTGAGAACAGCCTTGCTTTTCCGCTCCTTTAGTCGGCGCCTGTGTTTGTGGAGCCCACCGGCCAGTTGCTGGATTTTAGATTCTTAGACTCTTCACACACTGGGATTCTCTTACCACGGCAGGCCTGTGCAGCACCTAGTTTGCGCTCACGTAGTCTAGAGGCACGCAACCTGGTTAAAAGAATACAACATAAAAAATATAAATTAGTTTTCAAACTTCACTGATTGACGTAATTAAAAAAAATATATGTACTGAAAAAGTATCTAAGAAACACAAAATAGAAGACAAAAGCTATTATATATTGCAAGCTAAGATCCCGATAGATCCCGCTCCTCCTTTCTCTGGCTCGCTCGCTCTCTCTCTCGCCCCCTCTCTTTTTCTCTTGCTCTCTCGCACTTTCGTTCGTTATCTCTCGCGCTTTCTTTCTCTCTTTCGTTCGTTCTCTCTCGTGCTCTCTTTCTACCTCGCCTTTTCTCTTGTCCTCTCTCTCTTTCTATCTCTCGCTCTTCTTTCTCTCTCTCTCTCTCGCTCTACTTTTCTCTCTTGCTCTCTCATTTGTTCTCTCTGTCTCTTCTCTACTTTTCCCTCTCTCTTTTTCGCTCTTTATCTCTCATGTTCTATCTATCTTTCGTTTTCTCTCGCCCTCTCTGTCTCTGTCTTTCTATCTCTTTGCAAACATTCAGGCTTCAGGATTGACTTTCCTCTGCTATTTCCGATATCCTCTCTCTTATCTATTGCTCTTCTGCTTGGATCCATTCCCAAATTAACGTTGTGATAATACAGAATTAGCATGAAGAGATGCATTATTGGCTCGTTCCTTTCAAGATCTCAAAGGTCTCGCTATTGAAGGTTAATCTGGTTTTTAACCTCTAAGAATCTTGACACATTTACGAACATCTAAACATAGAGCAAGGGCGGAGTGCACAGCAAGCCCATTCGCACTTTGAAACAGCTAGTGTTTCATATATACTATACTACTAATTTATGATCAGGCCATTCTTTCCTGTAGCTTAATTTCTATAATTATTAGCAAGGTTTTAAAACCAACTTTGTCATGCATTAAGTAAATGTTGATCCAACCGTTTAAATCTTTCCGTCAAGCCAGGGGCGCTGGTGGCGCGGCTCGAACCCGCGACTCAAAGGCGCCTGCAAATATCGGGCAGGTTCGCTATAGTCTAGATTTAGCTGTAGACTGGTCACCAAAATCAATGATGTGGGATCCACTACAAAGACAATCGCTTTTTGCTCTCATGTACAGAGCACTGCCAAGTCGACCCGCCTACGACTGTGAAGGCTACTCAAATAGAACAATGAAGGACCCTTTTTTCATTATAATCAACATTTACTACATGACTGCTTCACTTGGATGGATTACACTGCTGGCAATGTGAAACAAGCATCCCTATGAGAAAAAAGCACACAAGTAGTGGACTGTTGTACCGTAAACAAATTTTGGCGACTCACAATTTGAACATTAAATATGAAGAACGAAATTTAACACAAAAAAAAAATTCCCGAAATCTTTCAAATACAGACATAAAATTCGAAACGCCATCACTTTGTTTGCTTTTTTCTGTACAGTATGCTGAAAAAAAAACTGAAAAAAATCATCGTAACGTATGAGAACCAACGCATAATTTTTTTTCAGTCTAATCAAAAGTTTTACTCTATGCTCTAAGCTATAAAGCTAAAAAAAAAAAAACTGTAGTGTTCAAAAACTTACAAAATATCGTTAAAAGGAAAAAAAAATGAAATTGACAAGTGCCATAATTATGTCTCCGTTAAAACGGTGTAAAGGTTTTCAATAGACACAAATAAAAGAAGAGGTCTCTCATTTTCTCTCACAGGCCACCATCAGAAGCTTAAGCAACTTCCAAGACTAGTTCTAGAAACTTTTAGACCAGTCTAGATAAATCGTTTCGCTAATCTACAGAATTATCTACAGTTACACGTCTTCAATAATATATGTCTGTTTCCCTTTGTTTTCATCAATTTAGACGTTATCATGTGATATAATAATATTAGTAAAAATAATTATCGTGCTCCCTCCTTTCCCACCCCCACCACTACCACACGGTATCATAACCATTATTACCATAGCTCATCCGTCACCATTACCACTACATACCATTACCACTGTCACTACAACCATCCACCAACCACCACCACAAATCTTTACCACTACAATCGCCATTAGCATTACTTTTACAATTACCATCATTACGACCATATCTATCACCACTTTCACAACCCTTGCTTTACTATAACTATCTATACCCATATCACTACCATCATCAGAAACTGCTATTGTCACTACAACTTATGTTATCATTACTATAACGATTACCATTTTACAACCACCACCACTACTATCGCCAACACTATGGCCACTACCATCACGACCGACGCCACTACCATTATCATCGCCACACCAGCACAGCTAGCATCACAACTACTTTTACCAATACCATGGGCATCACCACCACCATCACTACTGCAATACAATCTGCCATTGCCACCATTTGCAATATAATCGCCACTAACGCCACTTAAGACTACCATTTCCATCTCCACTAGCACCATCCCCGTAGCATTACCACTACCATTACCACTAGCATTACCACTACCTTCACCACTACTATTACCATTGCTACCAACATCACCACTATCATTACCAGTACCATCACCACTACCATTACCATCTCCACCATCATCACCACTACCATTACCTTTAGCATCACCATTACCATTGCTACCACCATCACCACTTACTATCTTTCTTATCCACTACCATTTATTTCCACCATTATGATGAAGAAAACTTTCAAAGAATTGTTCAAAGCCTCACATGTTTCTACAGATACAATTTTCTTTACGTAACCCACAATGCACCAACGTCTGATAGAGAAGATGAAGAAGCAGAAAAGTTTTATGAAGAGAAAGAAAAAGTCTAAAATCCCAGGACATCATAATAACAATGGGAAATTTCAATGCAAAGGCTGGGAATAAAGGGGAAGAAGATGATGGTGGGCCCAGTAGCATAGGAACTGTGAATGAAAGTGATAGTAAGCTAATTGAATTGTGCCAAATCAATTGTTTTACCATCACAAATATCAAAATCGTCCGAGACGACGGTGGACATGGAAGAGCCCAAGTGATAAACGTAGAAACAAAATCGATGGACTAATTAAAATGTGATTAAAAAAAAAAATAAGAGACAAAATTATTGTAGCTCTACATATCAAAATATGAGACTTTGAAAAATAGAGGCAGAAGAACTAGGGGGTTTAGAAATAAAAAAGTCAATGAAATCATAGTGAAAAACGTTTCCCAAAATAATACAAAAGAGCCTAAGAGAATGAATAAACTAATAGATTTGATGGAGAAAAGGCGCAAATCAAGAGAAGAAGAAAAAATGAGGAAGCCATTACAAAGACCTAGTGTGTCTTTGCGAGTCGATGTGAGTAAGAAAATCAAATGCAGCAACCCTTGCTGCATCAAACCAAAAGAGTTAATGGAAAAGGATGAAGTATTTATCAGATGATCAGAATATTTTCAACGATGATAATTGTGAAAAGCCTGAAATAAGGAAAAACCTTGAAAGTCTAACTATCTTTAAAGATGAGGTTGAGGCAGCAATAAAGAAAATGAAAAATCGAAAAGCTACATACAGGTCCAGATAAACCAATAGAAATAATTCTAGCATTAGATTAACTAGGAATAGGTCGGACAAAAAAATTCCCAATGCAATATGCAACAGTAGTACGATTCCAGAAGATCTTAGTAAATCTGTTTTTATCGTACTGCCTAAAACACCAGGGGCAACAGAGTGTGTGAACTTCATATAACAATCAGTTTAATGAGCCATTTAAGAAAAGATTCTGTTAAGTATTTTGATGCATAGAATCCGCATAAGTCTAATATCACAAATATCCCCACAACGGTTTGGCTTTATGCCTGATAAAGGGATTAGAAACACAATATTCACTTCGCTAACGCTTATGGAAAGGTGTATAGAAATGCAAAAAGGATATCCACCTGTGCTTCATTGATTATTCTAAGGCCTTGACAAAGTAAAACATGCAGAGCTGTTTCGTATGTTAGAAAAATTAGACGATGGGAAAATCTGAGGGTAATTAGAAATGTATAGTGGGATCAGACTGCATCTGCAAGGATTGTAGGAGAACATAGTGATTTCAAATCCATCAAAAGAGATGTGAAGCAGGGATGTGTAATATCTCCTGATCTTTTCAACATCTATAGTGAGATATTCGTAATCTTGATATTTCAGGCTTAAAAGTATGGAGAAAATCTTAATCATTTCAATTATGCAGATGGTACAGTTTTAATAGCAGAATCTGATGTCAACCTTTTAAAACATTTAGATACTTAACTTTTAGAGAGCGAAAGAATGGGCCTGCCTTATAATGTGAAACAAATGGAGTGCATGGTCATGTAAAGCAAATCCTCTAAACCCATGTGCAATCTCTTTAACAAAGGCAAAAATATCAAGCAAGATACAGAACTTAAATATCTTGGCTACTTGAAATAACATCAGATGGTAGATGCATAAGTGAGATAAATAAAAGAATAGCCATGGCCAAAGATACATTCTAAAAAAAATAACGAGACTGCCAAACAGAAACATAATGTATGGAAAACAAAATAAAGGTCACGAAAACATATGGATGGTCAGTACTTTTGTATGGTAGTGAGTGTTGGACAATAAACAAGGAAACACAGAGAAAACGAAGCAGTAGAGATGTGGTTTATACGAAGAACGATAAGGATATCATGGACGGAAAAAAGTAAAATGAATCTGTACTGAAATAATCTAATTTTGAGCGATCTCCAATTAAAATCATAAGATGGGAGCAACTACAAATTTTAGGAAACAATTGCCAACACAAGGGTTCAGAACAGTTAGCAATCACGGGAAAGATTGAAGGCAAACGCAGTCGATGTAGATAGAGAATAACTTTTTTTTTAAGTCTTAAGTCATGGGCAATAGGTAAGTGTAGCAACAACAACTTTATAAGGTTAACTGAGAATAGGTTTGAGTGAAGGAACATGATCGCCAAGGTCTTTTCCAGACAAGGCATCTAAGAAGAACTCACTGTAAGAGAGGTTTGACCTTTCGGAAAAGTCTGTACTTGTCATTGACATTTGCATTGTAGCATTTACTCCTAATGACTTTCATGTCTAGGCATTAAATAAGAATACACTGGACAGTGTAGCGGCTGTCTCAATTATAGCGAAAAGGCTGTTCTCATGTTTGAAAGGTAGTTCTGGGTGAGCCATGTATGGCCCTTCCGAAGTTTACACATTACCGTATCTAGTTTTCCATCTGCTCCTCCACCCCAGGTCAGCATTTACCTATTACATTTGTTAGACTCAATGTTTTCCTGTCGACCACCTTAAGCAATCTGCTCGAAATGATCACGACAAAGCTTTTTAAGCGGTGGCCAGCTGTCTAATGGAGAGATATCCTTCACTAAGGAAGGACCTCTGCCTTTCTATTGCTGGCATCAGAGACGGCATCACTAGGTCCCTCTTGCTCTCTATGGGCACGTTTACTTCGCCTCTATGGGGTAGAGAAATGCCCCAGGGATTTTTTTTTTTTTGTGTTCAATTTAATTTAGCTCCAGGACACACCGCCTGCTAAGGAGCCCAGTCAAGAGAAATATTGATCAGTACTATAGTCATGTGCCAGGGCTATCTACGAGTTATATTTCCAGCAAGCTGCGGAATACCCAATCTTGAATTGGCCTTAACTCTTAACTGAAAGAAAATTAATGACCAGCTAATCGGCCAGCTCTGTCGACCCGTTTAGGAAGAAAGGTCTGGCCAAAGAGGTGTATTAATAAGCGACAACCATTTGCATACACTGTCATCACCTCAACGTTGCCGGATGCACCTCTCCGTACGGGTCGCAAACAAGGTAACCACACTGTGAGAGTGGACCTCTCTATCATTTCAAAACCGGCAGGCTACGATCAAAATAAAAACAGCAGTAGCCAAGCAGACAAGACTATAGTGTACAAAAGGAACTTAAGATAAGACAAAGCAAACAGAAGGGGAAAGCGATTTTACCTATGTGCTCACTAAAGACAACATCCTGGTGTCCAATGACAAGAGATCAACTCAATCGGTTCTGAAATTTTCTGTGCTCTGATTTTATAGCAATTGCTATTGTTAACAAACGAATTAAGGGGGTGCTTAAGAAATGAAAATCAAAAGCGTAAAAATGGAGAACCACATATGTAGAGTGGAAAGAGATAAATTGATTGAATGTTTGGAAGACAGAAAAAGAAGAAAATACCGAGATAGAAATAGAAAAGCAAAAGTATCAACAGAGAGGGAAGGGCAGGACGGGGTAGAGCAAAATATAAAGATGTTAATAAAGAATGATGGGACAGACAGGAAAATATAGACAAGAAATGTGAACAAAAACGACAAAGCTGAACACGGCTTCCCTTGAAAGTTCACACCTTCAAAAGAGTTGCGAACATTCATGAGGCTTGTTGATATACCGCATTCACATTGAGACCTTTGATGTTTCACGTCTTCCATTCAAAAATATACTGCAACTGGTGCAGTAGTATACACGGAGACCCCGTCACCCGCGTCTTCTCCCGGAAACAAAGATGGTATGTGTAATCACTGCTTTAAATTTACTACGCCGTAGGCGAAATACATACGTACCTATTATGACTTTACGACGTACTAAATTTAACGCAGTGACTAAGCATAGCCCCTTGTTTGGAAGGAAAAAAGATCTCAACTTGTGAGATAAAGCTCAGTCTTTATAATTTGTCTGCTGCATTAACCTCCAGCCTAGACCACCTTTTGAAGCAGACAAATTACAGACTGAGCGACAAAACAAAAAAAACGGCTTTCCTCTGACAGCTCCAGTGGTGATGGATATACCGTGAGTAGCATCAACACATAATAAAAAGAGAAAAAGAAAGCAGGACACATGACAGATTTCTTTGATAAAAGCAAGCAGGAAATTTTGGGTTTGATTATTACCAACCGAGGAAGGAGCATGAACAAGGAGTTTAAAAAAAAAAAGAAGAAAAAAACAAAGATTCCCAAAGCGAGAAAAAGCAAATGCTTAGAAGAAAATTCCATCAAAGATGACAAATTAGGGGAAAGATGATTAAAAAAAAAAAAAAGATGAAAAGGATTTTGAATAATATCCAATCACATAATTCACATACAAATGTGGACAAGAGAGATTAAAAACAAAGACAGATAATGAATGAATGAATGAATGAATGAATAAATAAATGAGAGACAGAAAGAATAAAAGAGAAAACAAAAGCAGTTAAGTCAACAAAATGCTGCTGAAGATGCGCTGAAGAATACCAAAGAAAAGAAATCCATTTGATATTAGACATATGAAATAGATAATACTGAATGATTGATTGATGTACCGATTGTTTGAATGATGAACTGATGTTAAATGTCCTCAGTCCACTATAAGCTCTACATACATTTCATTGTGTAGAATTTCAGGATTTCAGCTTTCAGAATTTCAAAAGGCGGAAAAGAAAAGCTGTGTTTCAAAGCAAAATTTTCCCCTCCCAGATCCAACTTCCCTCCTTCCCCTGCCCCCAATGCCGCATCAATGCCTCTAAGTGAAAACAAGCGAGGCTGGTAAAGAACTGGTATATATATATTGCATTATAATCTCTTTAAGGAGCTTTCTGATAAAAGTCAACATTGGAGAATGCAGTATGCATAAAATCGCGGTGACGAGCGAGAAAATTGGTCAGGAATAAATAAAATCAAAGTCCACTATACGGAAACCTCACTTTGAACACCAGCTTAGCCTCAGTTTTGGAAAGTAGTTTTTTCAATGTGACCAGCCAATGAGTAATTTAGTAAACTCAGGCTTTGGAT
>BLXT01003778.1:945475-955735 GCA_019648995.1 Plakobranchus ocellatus | reverse complement strand
CCTTTCCCTCCTCCTCCTCCCCGTCCCTCTCTCTCCCCTTTCCATCTCTTTTTCAACCTCCCTCCCCCTCTCTTTTTACTTCGTCGGCCATTTTTATCCTCTCCGCATTGTCATTTCCTTTATTTAAACATATCTTAATATAACAAGTTTATTCTTCTCTCATTTCTAATATAATGCTTTGCTTCTATTTCTCATTTTATTTCATTTTTGTCTCTTGTTTTTTCTATCCAATTGTTTTTCTTTTTGTCTTGCTTTCTGTATACGTTTTTCTTTAAATAAATCTAACAATACATAGCGTTCCCCGAAATATGCTCAAATAAACTACACACATGGGGACAAAAAATTAAAAAAAAACCTCACCACGGTAAAAGCGTCGAGAAGTGAAATGGCATTGAATCATTTGTATCGCAACATTTTTTTGTGATTCATATCATTATGTCACAGATGCTTTCATAGATTTTTTTTCATAAACATTATTTCAAATTCTTGTACTTTTTTACGCTTCAGTCGACGCCACTTCAAAATAAACCCGCACTTTTAATGAAAACTGTAAAAAGAAACGGAATAGGCGGTTAGTTTTCATTTAGTTTTTGGAGTTTAATCAATGAGGAATAATTTTCTGAAATGCTCTGAAGGCGCCCAAACAACAATATTTCTCCTCTACTGGAAGTCAACTAAAGGATTTGTACAGGGTAAAAAGTCAAAGCGGTCTATGGTTCACATTCATTCACTTACTTTTCATTTTAATCATATTTCCAGGCTTCTGCACAGATACATGTACTTGTTTGTTTGAAGGCAACTTTCGAGGGAATGTTAGTGATGAAACTGTGATCACAAAAACTAGAATTATTCCGGTGAAACAAACAAAATCTTTTAGATTTGAAGACAAAACTCAAAAACATTTTTATCATTGACAAAGTATGGATGTTATTATAAGATATTTCAAGAAAATTGCCTCATTAAAGCTAAATTGTTTGGATGATAAATTTCTAAACCTTAATTGAAAACGTTAATCTTATTCAAATTTCACCAGTGTTTCCAAAAGCACTAAAAGATCCCTAATAAACTCTCCATCTCAGATTTGTTATGGTTTTCTTGATAGAAGCTATGGGCGCTGTATCGAAATCAGTAATGCATCTTCAGGACGTTTGAATGGTGATTACAATGATGACTATTACAACATCAAGAATACCTCAATGGTCGTTTAAATTCTCATCATTGGAATCATTATTTGTAACGCAATATAATTTTGCTATGTTTCACTTTGTAACTACTGTTAAATATATTTCCTAATTGACAACTGTTTTTTCTTCTTTATATTATATTATAATTCAGTTTTCATTGCATTTATTGAATCCTATATTTTATAATGTTTGTATATTTTTTTGTGTTTCCTGAGTGGTAGTCTTGCCCTTTTATCATATTAACAATAGACTATTAAACATCGTTTGCCACTTGTATTCGTGAGTGGCTCAGGGAGACGCAGTTGTCTGTCGACATCAAGGCGAGTTGCCTGGACAATGGTTACCTCAAGGATTTTGATATTGTCTTACCACAGTCGCCACAAAGTCGTCGTTGTCCTTGGCTCTTTCAAATCAGAAATGTTCTAAATCTCAACCTGTTTCATTATTCTTGAGTGTGTCCAATTTCCTAGGCTTGATTTTTCGGTTTTGTCAGTCCGTTTGTATAAGCTTTTGTTTTGCTGAACTATTGTTATGTAAAAAAACTCGCCCGTGGAGCTACTTACAGCATCTTAGAGCTCCGTTGGCCGTCTTTGTTTCCGTTGGCCGTCTTTGTTTTCATTGGCTGTGGCATGGACGATGCGGTTGGTCTGTAAAGATTAAGGGGAGACAATAGATGAAAATAGGAGGAACACAAATGAAGCATTCTTGGCCTTTAAACAAGAAATCTTGTATTTTTCAACTTGATACTGATGTGTGGGTATTCTCTCCAATGAAGATCTTGAAGATACTTCATAAAGTTTAGTATTACATAGTACATTACTCTTAGTTCGAAGTTATCAAAAATAGCCTTATAGATCAGTGCATACATAAATATACTTTTGAAGATTGAAGCCAATGCAATTTGTTGCTAAAATGCAACAGGCGTAAGAATAATACAAGAGTGATAAAAATGAATTTCTGCCTTATCATATATTTTCATCTTTTCATACACACTTTGCGATATTTTAAAATAGTGGCTATAGTGACAACACTGTATATAGACATTCACACACATATATACGTTAGCCTTAGGATTTTAATTGTCGTGTCGATATTCGATAGTACTGTTGGAGCATTTCTGATTTTGATCCTGCTAACTTATGCTTTATTTTTAAAAAATCATAGCAGATTGGAGCGGGGAGTTAAATAGCGATTTTTAGGTGTTTTTTAAATAAATTAATGGAATTTGAATTCGAATTACTTTTCAAATGAATACACGCTAAGAAATTTCTATCAAAACTATCAAATGCTTTAGGTGACAAATTTTGTAAAAATCATTTTATCTAAAACCAACCCTACTTTAGAAATAAAAAAAATTGTTGATCTCTTGTTTTCAAGTTTAAAAGATAACTTTTATCGTTGAAAGAATGATATTATATTTAGGTTTATAAGCTTAAGGAAAAGTATAGAGGCTGCTACCTCGGCAACAAAAACCAAGAAAAAGTTGTATATAAGATTGCCTCCGACGTTTCCAGCAATGACACGTGAAAACGCACGAAAGCAGGCGCTATCCTTGTGACAATGCGTATTTGAATGGACGGCTCCAGAGAGATATTGTACAAGAGAGACGTTCGCAAATGAAGACACAAAATATAAATCATTGAAAAAGAATAGAACTGATCATTAAAATGAGGTAGGTTGTTTATTACAAATAGATTACGCCAAGCCAAAGTCTCATAATAAGACTACACATTTTAAGAATTCTTCATCTTTCTTCAATATATATTTCAAATGATCATTTAGACCAACCATCGCTCCGAACACTTTCAGGAAATTGGACGAGTTACGAGTCATTGCCTCAATGGAAAGCGTCATTGGAATGCCTAGTTAACCTTTTATTTGAGTGTGACTTTGAACAAAGGGTGGTAAAAAACATCAGATGAATACCAAGGGAAATAACAGTGAAAATGTATTAGGTAGCGGCAGTACATTCTTACATCGCATGTTTCAAAAATTTTGCTTTTCTTTTTTCTTTTTCTTTCAATGATCTTTTGTTTGTTTTTTTTTTTAATTTTTAAAAGAAAAAAATAAAATGTGAATTCTTTTCCAAAGCAATTTTTCATTACTATCTATCTACCTATCTCTCTTTCCCTCTCTGTTTTTTTTTTATGTGTTTTTGTCGGTGGCAAACTATCAGTTAATTCTTGTTGAAGAGAAAAAGAAAAGAAAAAAAAAAAGTTTTGGGTATGTCCATATAAACGTAAAAATCGCACAATTAAAGTATTCATCCTCTTAGAGTAAGCTCTCAGAGCTCTGGATTTAAGGCCCAGTAAAATATGTTGCACAGCTGCCGGCTAGGCGCTTTGCACAAATAAAATATATGCCCCTCATGCATTAATCGATTACGGAAATTGGTATAAAGTGCTTTTCTCAAGGACACGAACGCCGCGCAGTCAGATTCTAATGCACGACTTTCCTATCATGAGTCCAGCACTGAATCACCAATGCCAGAGTGAAAGCAGCAGGTGTAAAAATTAAGATTCTCTTTGTGCTAATAGCCTGCCAGTCACAAAAGGGTCTCAAGTTTTTAGGCCCTCTCGGGTCAGGCTGTCGTGTCGGGCTTCAGATTCGAACCCGCGACAGAAAGATTTGAAACTAGATCTCTCAGTTATTATTTGCACCCAAAGCCACGAAAAATAAAAACAGAATAGAAGTATCCAAATCACTTACATCACGAAAACAATTTGAGCATGTGATGCTGATAGGCGAAATAGAAAAACCAGATTTCACGATTAGACTTAGAATAAGCAAAGACAATTTTATTATCCTAGGTCTTGCGGGGGTAAAATAAAAAGGAGCAGTTTGCATAAAACTAAGTACAAAAAAAATTAATTTACTCAGGGAGAAATACACATGAAAGAGCCATTGGCATTGTTTATGAAACATCAGCAACAAGTCTGGGAAGCTGGTGTCCAATTTCATATAAAACAGTTGTAGATAAACTGGCGCAAAACATTAAATCTAGGAATTATCCAAATATATGCACCAAGAACTGATAGTGAAGATGTAAAAGTAGAAAAGTTTTATGAAGAAAATAAAATAAAGGGCCAACTGAAATCCCAGGACAATGGCAAATTTCACTACAACAGTTAGGGATGAATAAGTAGATTTTATTGGCCTGGGTGGCATAGGGACAGTAAATGATCGTGAGAGTGAGCTAATTGAATGCTGTCAAATCAACAATTTTATCATTACAAATACTTGATGCTCTAATCACTCTAGACAAGAGTGGAGAAGGAAAAGCCCTGGTAGTAGAGGTAGAAACAAAATATATTACATTCTCATGCACCATCGATTCTGTAACACAATCAAAACATCAAAATCAATGCCGGGAGCCTATTGTCATTCAGTCCACAGTACAGTCATGTTTATCCTAAATTCCAAATGGACCTATTAAAATCTGATGAAAAGCTATATGACAAAATTTCTGTAGCTGTGCATACTAAACTTGAGACTTCTCAACATCTCAGAGATAGAGGCGCTATAGTCAGAAATGAAAAAGTCACTTAATAAAGGCATAGAGAAAAGCTTTTCTTAAAGGGATACAAAACAGCATAAGAAATGGATAAACAAATAAATAATATATTTGATCGAAGAAAGACGCCAATAAAAACAATGAAAAGACCAAATGAAAAAACTTAAACGAAAAAAAAATCAAGGCAAATTCCAATGTGGCAAAAGAAGAATGGATTAGTCAACAGAACCACGGTAAATTCCTGCAAGCTAAAATTAAGGATATCAGTGGTAAGAAAATCATATTCAGTGTCTCTGGTTGCATCAAATCAAAAAACAATATGTTTTGGTTTTTGTATAAAACCAATCCATAACTGGGGTGAATTCATGCTCTCAGGCACTCCGTCAGGCCAGGGATTGGAAGCAAGGATCGAACCCGTGTCAGAGGTGTCCCTGCAGATCTCAGGATGGGTTTGCTATGCACTGTGCCTCCAACGCGCCATCAAAGATGGAACAATGTTAATGGAAAGGCAGGAAGTACTTATCAGGGCATCCAAAAAAGGAGTTTTACTATCTTAGTGATAACTTACTTTATGGCGATTGAAAAAATAATATCTTTTTGAATTTTAATGATTAAATTGTTTTGAAGTAGCCATTGTGTGCGAAGGATGCAGAAGCAAAGGCAAGCAATAGATAAGCTGATGGGTTCGTGAAGAGGACATCAGCGACCTAGAGAACTTCAGCATGGTTATTGATACAAAAGACATGCAGAAGAAGGAGGTCAGGATCGATGAGATGTTAATTATCCTAGGAAGAGCATACCCAGAGGATTCGCCATAGATTAAAGGAAAAGCAATATGACATGCAGTGTGTAGGCTGTTCATCAATCGTATTAACGCTCATCTCCACGACGAAACATCAGCAAGTTCAAAATAAAATAACGTTGCCATTCATCTTGAACGCGAAAAAAAATGTAAAAAAGAAATCCTTAAACAAAAGACGCGACCGTTTTGTATTTGCAGTATCATCTTCTGTAAACATCGCATGTTGAGTGCATTTCGAACTAGTTTCCCTATATAACTGTCAATAAAATCCAACCACAAGAACACTTATCAGGTAAGCAGCAATGAATATTAAGAAACATTCATAATACTGAATATTCATTGCTGCTTACCTGACCAATGTTCTTGTGGTAGAACTTTATTGAGTTATATAGGGAAACTAGTACGAAATGCATTTATCCAGAAATATTCATAATACAATCCAAACCCCTCGTTCGGCAGGGATAGCCATGTGCAGCAGGTGGCTCCAGGTCGTCATCCAACGTCTGCTCGCAAAACTAAAACCGATGAAGCATAAAAAATAGATACGTGGAAAGTGCGTATACTGCATAAAAAGGAAAACGAGAAAATGTTGTTAAAGAAATGGAAAGAATGAAACTTAATACCCTAGGGCTTGCTGAGGTAAGATGGACAGGGGCATGTTCCATGAAACTAGGTAGTGAAACTCTAATTTACTCAGGTGGACACACACATGAAAGAGGCGTTGGTATCTTATTCGATGTAACAACGGCAAAAAGTCTGGGAAGTTGGTGTCCAATTTCAGATAGAGTAATTGTAGCTAAATTGGTAGCTAAACCATTAAATCTAGGAATTATTCAAGTATATGCCCAAAATCTGACAATGAAGATGTAGAAGTAGAAAAGTTTTATGAAAAAATAGAAAAAGCAAAAGGCTATCTAAAATCCCAGGAAATCATTATAGTAATGGGAGATTTAAATGCAAGAGTTGGGGATGAAAGAGTAGAAGATGTTGTTGGGCCCAGTGGCATAGGAACTGTAAATGAGCGTGGAAGTAGGCTAATTGAATGGGGCCAAGCCAACGATTTTACCATCACAAATATTGATATCAAAACCACCCTAGGCGACAGTGGACTTGGAAGAGCCCCGGAGATAGAAGTAGAAACAAAATAGATCACATCCTCATGCAGAAAAGATTCCGAAACGCTATTAAAACATCAAAGTCACCGCCGGGAGCCAACTGTGATTCAGATCATATTCCATAAATATGTAAATTTCAGATAATACTTAAGAAAGCTAAAAGCTAATCGTAAATTGCAAATGGAAAAATGAAAAATCTGATGAAAAGCTAAGAGATAAAATTACTGTAGCTGTACATGACAAATATGAAACTCTAAAAAATATTTCAGAAGTAGAAGAATTATGGTAAGAAATTAAAACTTCACTTAATGAAGTCATAGAGAAAAACGTTCCCAAAAAAGATTTTTAAAAAAGAGCATAAGAAATGGATAAACAAAGAAATACTCAATTTAATGGAAGAAAGGCGCAAATCAAAAAATGTAGAAGCCAATTACAAAGAACTAAACAGAAACATCAAATAAAATACAATGCAGCGAAAGAAAATGGATTAATCAACATTGTCAGGAAATAGAGCAAAAGCTAAATATAAACAGCAAATTCATGCAGGCTAAAATTAAGGATGTCAGTGGTAAGAAAATCAAATGCAGTAGCCCTGGCTGCATCAAGTCAAAAGATGGAACAATGTTAATGGAAAAGAAGGAAATATTAAACAGATGGTCAGAATATGTTGAGGATCTTTTTAAAGATGATAGGTGCAAAAACCCAAAATAAAGAAAAAAAAATAGAAGGCCCAACTATCCTTAAAAAAGAGGTAGAAGCAGCAATAAAGAAAATGAAAAATGGAAAAGCCACGGGACCAGATAATATACCAGGAGAAATAATTAAAGCATTAGATAATTTAGGAATAGATCTGACAACAAAACTTCTTAATGCAATATACGATAGTGGTACAATTCCAGAAGATCTTTGTAAATCTGTTTTTATGGTACTGCCTAAAACACCAGGAGCAACAGAATGTGAACTTCATAGAACAATCAGTTTAATGAGCCATTTTACAAAAATCCTGTTACGCGTTTTGGTGCATAAAATGCGCAAGAGTATAAGACCAGAAATATCCCCAAAACAGTTTGGCTTTATGCCTGATAAAGGGACTAGAAATGAATATTCACTCCGTCAGTGCTTATGGAAAGATGTATATAAATGCAAAAAGATCCCCTCTTCTATTTCATTGATTATTCTAAAGCTTTTGACAAAGTAAGACATGTAGAGCTGTTTCGTATGCTAGAAAAAATTAGAATCCATGGGAAAGATCTGAGTGAAATAAGAAATTTATGCTGGGATCAGACTGCATCTGTAAGAATTGAAGGAGAACATAATGATTTCAAACCCATCAAAAGAGATGTGAGGCAGGGATGTTTAATGTATCCTGATCTTTTTAACTTATATAGTGAAATAATCTTAAGGAAGCTTGATGGTATTTCAGGCTTAAAATTAAATGGAGAGAATCTTAATAATCTCAGGTATGCAGATGATACAGTTTTAATAGCAAAATCTGGCAAGCAACTCCAAAAACTTCTAGACACTGAAGTTTTAGAGAGCGAAGAATGGGCCTGTCTTTGAATGTAAAAAAAACGGAATGTATGGTCATATCAAAGAAATCCTCTAACCCCAACTGTAATCTCGTTAGCAAAGGCGAAAAAATCAAACAAGTTACAAAATAAAATTCAAATATCTAGGTTACCTGATAACATCAGGTGGCAGATGCACAAGTGAAATAAGTAAAAGAACAGCCATGGCTACAGATACTTTCCAAAAAATAAAACCGATATTGGCAAATAGAAACATAAGTATGGCAACCAAAATAAGGGTAATTAAAACATATGTATGGTCAGTACTTTTGTATGGTTTTGAGTGTTGGACAATAAATAAAGAAATAGAAAAAAAATAGAAGCAGTAGAGATGTGGTTTATCAAAAGAATGATGAGGATATCATGGACAGAAAAAAAGTCAAATGAATTGGTTCTGAAAGAGGCTAATCTTGAGCGATCACTAATTAAAACCATTAGACAGAAGTAACTACAGTTTTAGGCCATGTTTGCCGACATAAGGATTTAGAACACCTAGCAATCACCGGAAAGATAGAAGGCAATCATATTAAAGGTAGACAGAGAATGACTTTTATTGAAAATCTTAAGTCATGGGCAATAGGCAAGGGTAGCAATAACAACTTGAAATGAACAGTTTTCCGCCCTTAGAAGGCAGGATGTTTTAAAAGTTCATAAATATCACTGGTTTCTCCCTCTCCCACACAATTTTACATCAGTTATAAACACATACTCCACCCCTTACTCTACGTCAAGGTGCCCTCTAAACATTTTTACTTATGAATTCCTCTTGTTTAACCCCTGGATCACCAAACATGAGTGAATGCTTAAACAAATTGAAAACAAAAAGATAAAGCAGCCTAGAATAGGATTGCCTCTGCAAGTTATGTAGAGATAGAGATATTTCCACCTTGTTATACTCGGTACTTATAAACATTACAGTAGGGCAATATGATATATATATAATTATATATAATGAAAGAATTTCGTCTAACATACAAAACTTGGGTCAAGATAGTAAGGAAAAAGAAACAAAATAGACGCGTAACGTATTTTATATTTTTTTCCTTTTCCTGTGGCGCATGCTGGAGGCTTTCGGGATAAGAATCTGACAGGGCAAGGTTATTTGATCAACGAAATGCTCACGTTTTGTGTAGCAGGTTTTACAAGGTTATCTTTCGCCTCATACTACCTTGTGAGTAATTCGTAAGTTTTCGACTACAATTATTCCAACAAAAGGGAAATGATATTATATTCTTAACAGATAAATAGACGGATGAAAGGTTTCTTTAGAAGTATATCATAAAAAATAGTTATCGATTGTTAGTTAAGGAAATTTAAAACCTGAACAGTAGGCACTTTTCTCAAATTTGAAACTTATGGTTATCAATGAAAGGTAAATCTTTGACTAATGAAGTTTCTTATCTGATTGATCATAGAATTTTTCCCGCGTCAGGTTACAAGGCCAGGTTTGAACTGAAAATTCATAATGAACTTCCTTCTATATTACGATCAGTATGAAAAATTACACCATTAAAATCAACCTCTAAGAGAAAACGGAAAATTTTTTTTTTATAGATTTTCCACTTCTTCAGGTTTTATGTTTCTGGCGTGTCAGACTGTTTTGAAGGTAGTTGAAAATTCCTTAGATAGCGGTCATTCATATTGTCGTATACTTTAGTAGAGACTTTGCATCCAACGTCTTTTTCTTAACCAAAGAACCAAGCCATTTGCACACACCTAAATCAAGATCCAGTCTAGACACCAAGCAAAGTATGTGCTATTAACATCTTAAATCGCTGCTAATGCTCTCATAGTCTCGATATTTCTCTGCCTAATGTGCTCTCAGGGTTGTTTGAACTCGTAAAAGACTGATTGCATCGTACGCATCCATTTACATATGTGGTTTTTCTTCATGTTTCTATCTTTTTAACAAAATGTATAGAAGTGATCAAAAGACTTCCATACCATACAATTAACAATTCTAATCAACATACTATCCAGTCTGTACTGTCGGGATAAAGAAAAAATGAATATCGATTGAGATGGTATATATCATCATCATCATCAGTAGTAGTAGTAGTAGTAGTAGTAGTAGTAG
>BLXT01003778.1:913142-924061 GCA_019648995.1 Plakobranchus ocellatus | reverse complement strand
TGTTGGTTTTGTTTTCTTTTCTTCTTATAAGTTTAGGCAACTCTAAACGATATGTTCATTGGTATTGTTATTTTGTGAGCTTATGTTGTTTTTTTTTTCCATTCATCTTTTTTACCCTCTGCCATCCTTTATCTACGCCCTTCTGTTTGCATCGATTCTTAGTTTTTCATCACTTTCTCTCTCTCTCTCTCTCCTCTTTCTTTCAAACTTTTTATCTGTCTCCTCTCTTTTTTTACTTCTCTCATTCCTTTTACGCTCTCATTCTATCTCAATTTCTTCTCTCTCTCCCTCTCTCTCTCTCTTTCTCTCTCTCTCTCTCTCTCTCTCTCTCTCTCAATCTATCCATCTATTTATCTATTTTCGCTGTGTGCGGCTCTTCCCAACTTTATCTCTATCTCTATCTTGATGGAGGATTTTCTTTTGGGTTTCTTCTTCTCTTTGTCAGCAAACTCTACCCATACGAATTCTCACCATCTCTATTATTATTATTTTTATTACTAGCACTTTTACTACTATTATTATTACAAGTCATTTCAAAAGATTTAGCTGTGAGGAACATTTTTTTTAAATATAAGAGTCTCATGAAACTTGTTTGAAGCAGCTGTGTCTATCTATACAATAATTTGTACATCTTCAAAATGTGATATATGTGCTCTAAAAATTGTCCTGAAATCATAATTATGTTTTACTTTTCCTTTCTTAATTTCTGTAATACGATTTTAAAGAACACTCTTATGACCTTAAGGCTGACTTTGAGGTTGGTTTTCGAATTAATTAATTTTTCTTATCCCAACTTAAAAGACAGACATTGGGAGGCTTCAATGATATCTTACCAACATGTAGATGAGGCAGAACGTCGAACTAATTGAGAGAAGTGTTATGTATGAATATAATAATATAAGACAACTGATTTATGAGTAATGAGAAGCAGAAATGCTACAATAATCCTTCAATGAAGATTTCAAATGGAAACACCAAATCTCTTTATAGGCTCACAGTTATTAAAGTGGAAGGGCATCTTGTAATCAGAACAGAAAAGTGTAACTGATAGAGCGCCTTTTTTAAAGTCAATCAACTACTTGATGAGTTTCCTCTCAATTCTTAGTTTGTTTGCCTATGGAGCTTAAGCCAACATATAACCATTACCTATGAAGGCAGATAAATCTTCGTCCATGTCAATGTCGAATTATGGGAATGACTCTATGTTTACCGTTCCTATATGTTGTGGAAAAATTATTTATGCCCTCATTTTTACGAAATAATATTGGTCTGATTCAGCAGAGATATAGTCCTTTGGTATTTGGATCTGGCAGACATCCCGCTTTCCCGCGATGACAGCACCAGTAATGTTGATAATGAATGTTAGAATAAGAGAAAAAAGAACTAGTCGATGACCTTAGCGCCAAGAAAATTGTTAATCTTTTCAAGACAAGAGATGTAATGAAGAGAGGGCCAATATCTGGAGTCAGCCGATCCAAATTAGTTGTGATCTGAAAACTACACTCGCTAAAGGCATTTTTATAAAATTGGGTCTAATTAACTCTTAATTTAACTTGTATTTACGATGGCTCAACTAATGTACGCCTGCCTTTTTCAGAACATCATGACTCGGACCAGCACATCTTTGAACCGATCAGAATTCTGACCATATGCTATTGCGCATCATATGAGGAACTTAATTCTATTATTTGTTTACATTTACGAACTCAGTCCCAAATCCCGTAAAGAGGGCTTGCTGTCAAATGAATTAATACGCGCTATGACAGGCAAACCTAACGATAAATGTTCTACCTCACAAAATTACTTTCGAAATTTTTTTTGGAATCAATTAAAAGCCAGCTCTTTTTGCTTTGTTTTGCAGGTATATTTTTAATTTTTCTAAATAAAGATCGAAAATCCATAAGTGTATAAAAAAAATTATATTTCACCTGCGCAGAAAGAGCTCAACTGAAACTCTTTCGAAACTCTTACATGTTTTTCTTAAGCGCATGTTTAGCTTCAACTTTACCTAAAATCTTTTACTGAAATGTAAGAAGATGAGGGATAAGATCATTTATAGTTAAGCGCATTTTACACCGTATATTATAAAATGCTATGAAAGTGGCTTGTTGCGATGGAATGCAACTATAGAAAGCCATGAACGCCGTTTTGCTCATAAATACTCTCGGTATAACCACTTGCATTTTTTTTTTGTCACCGAATCTTACATAATTTTTTTAAGGAATGGCATCATGTGTTTGTTGATATCGCCTTTTACCTAAAGCGTGAAGCTCGATTCTTAATACTTTCCATCCTTGAAAAATGTATCGCCTTTGATGGATATAAATTGCAATCACTACTTTTCTCTTTAAGTCAATGCTTATTTCAATTATAACAGATTGATTGCAATTTTTCTAATAAGATTTTGTTTTAAACGACGAAATGTTAATTTCCGCCACTTTATTTCATCCTTTCTCAGTTTCATTCGACGGGGAGGCATTGAATTTTAATCACGTTAGAGTGATTCATCAACCCCTATCAAAATGCTGATGAATATAGCTAGAGAGAAAAAAGTAGCAGACACTTTTATAAAGGCTTTATTGCACAAGCTCATTATTTATAAAATCAATACAACACATATTTCAGCTCATGGTTAGCACGAAACTTTTTAAAAAATGTCTAACTTTTTTTTTGTTGTTTTGAAGGCTTGCGATTCGGCTTTCTATGGGTACTCCTTTGATTTCAGAGTACATTGTTTAAAATTTATACCCTGAAGTTACGACATTATCAAAAGTTTTGGAAAAAAAAACCAAAAGAAGAACAATGTATGCGCATGTTTAAATGAACAAAGTAACACACATACATTCAGGTAGTTTTCTAGATAAACACGATACATTAAGTAATGCCTTGACATATATATAAATATAATATATATATATATATATTATATATAAACATATACATATATATGTATATGTGTGTATATTGTACAGAAATTACATGGGTTAGCAGAACGTTGATCTCAATCAACAAGATAAACTACCATTTTCTGTATCATTTTGCCGTTCTTGTTCTGGATGCTGCGGAAATCCTTGGAGAAGAGGAAAGCAACTCAATTATTATTTTTCTGAAAAATACGATGGAGTAAGAACAATCCATCTGACACTTCCACATATCACCTCAGAACAAACATTCAGACTCAATTTCCGACGCAGGACATTGAACACATTTTGGATGATTGAATTTCTTGCTTTTTTGGAGAAGCTGATCTAATTTAGGAATCTGTTTTGAAATGCGTTTCTTAAAATAAGTTTTATTTTCTCCCACTGAAATATTTATCTTCTGCATATTATTTTTATTATAAAAAAAATAAAGAACAATCCACCTTCGCCATCGACTTGCCCTGAAAATATTTGTTGAATCTTCAAGAACAGTTATAATGGGTATGACTCCAGAAGTATTTAAAAGCGATTACTGTAACCAGATAAATGCGGCTAAATAATGAAATGCAAGAAATTATAGAGATATAAATCTATAGTTGTTGAGTGGCAAACAGAACCGTGGAAAGCACATATGTATTTGGTGTTTTAGATGACACGAAGATTCTCTCGAATGAGTTTATAAAAGGAAATCTAATTCAAAAGAAGAGCATCTCCAACTAAAGTCCTCGGCAAGTTATCGAATAAGAGACGTTTTCTGTCTCAATGTATAAATAATATCTGTCACTTGAGGGTTGTAGGTTTTCTCTCTATATAATGAAATAGCTCCATAAACCTTTTGGGATTCAGCTATAGCCGTGTAGACATTGATGATAGTGCGACAATTGGGCAGTCCCAAATAAAAATCAGGTGGTCGAGATTTTTATGTCCTTCACGGCCAATGTCGCCTGTTTATGTTCAACTACCAGTCACTGTCAACACTCTACAAATTTAAAGGCCTGTGATGGCGTTGCACTTTTGTATCGAGAGTGTACCTTTAATTTTTTTCTCTCTGTTGATTAAAATCTAAAAGTTTGTTTCTTTTTATTATTTAACTTCTACAAGTGAAATAATAAATGATAGTAATTAGAATATCGAAAACAACTGTAACTGATTAATTACAACTCGGTCGCATAAGATAGTCGGAAAGTAAGTTTTTTTAAGGTTCTTTTTTTACTTGGTTTTGATAAAACGAAAACATTTTTTTTTGTGCTTGTCTTATTATTTTTACCAGTATTTTTTATTCATAAAATTGTCCAAGCTAAAGCCAAATATTTAGTACATTGTTTAAACCTTTTTTTGGTATTTTTTTATACTTTCATTTCTGTTCTATTTAAGGTTCTTATCACCCCCAGAAGTATTCAGTTTATTACTTTATCAACTTTTTACATTATGCATTTAGTGTCACTTGTTACATAACTTTAATATTAAAGTTTTTAAACCACCCATCTAAAATGAACAGTGTCAATCAGAAATATGATAAGATCGTTTATCGTTTAGGTTTAATCTGCCCTTTGAGTAAATTGCACCTCATCTATTAACGATGGCTTAACTTTCAATGCAATGTCACAGCTTGCTTAGTTGTAATTTAAATCTAACCATCCATGATTTATGAAATGCTGCTTGCACAATTTGTCCCTGTCCATAGGTTGAATCTGATTTACAGATGAAAAGAGTTTGTGTACTTTGAATTTGTTTCATTATACTGGCTAAAGCATTAACAATTTTCTTTCGAAGTTTTTTCAATAATAATTTTGTATATATTCCTTTCTATCATGTGAGGATGGTGAAAATTGTAACAAAGTTGTTTTCCTTTTTTTTTTGTTTCACGAATCTTTTATAGAACTTCTCTGATGGTGGTTCACTAGAACGCAATTATTTTCCCAAAGTTTTCTTCTTCGATTAATTACTTTCCACGAGAAGTCATTATTTCGTACACCATCTGACGCGTGTGTGTGTGTCTGTTTGCACAAAAACATGACATATGGAATTTTTCAAAAGGTAGACTTTCATTTATCGTGCAATACAGATGAGAGATGAAGTTTCGAAGATGGTAATATTAAAGTTGATATCATTTTACGACCTCTAAACGTTCCCATTGCCTTGCCTAGCCATAATGTTATTATATATCGTGCGCAAATGCTTGCTGAGATTTTGGAAGTATAAAACTAGTCTCCTGTTGTTTATAGCCCATTTTCTCATCTCTAGCCCATGATCTCTGAATAAAATACTCTAATCTTTCACTTGACTTATTTTTTTCGAATTTTTTTTCTTTTTGAAGGTTGAATAATACTACAACAAATTACATTCAATCCCTCCTCCTACTTTTCCAATTACCCTTTAATTCTTGCATGTCGTCTATATCTTTTTTTTTTTTTTAATTCCAACCCTTGCGGTTTGTCTCTTCGATTCTCCTTTTTGCCCGAAACTCAACACAAACTAAACTTTATACTGTTAATACTCAGAAACCGATTGATCAATATGAAGCCATTCTTTCTGCCGTAGGACAGTATACAAATACACTAAATATCAGTACATCGTTTTATTACTCTCGTCAGGGATGGCTAAAGCAAATTCTTAATTGAAAATGAATAATTATTACAAAAGCTTACTCATAAAATACAAGTGAAACGAACTCCTGTGTTCGAATTGAACCAGCAACTGCGTTGCTTTAGATCTATTTCTTTTTCTGCTACTGCTTATGTACGCTCGGCCAAGCTCGATACTGCCTTTCCATCTGGACATTTCCAACGTCACATAAAATTCGTCTGCTGACCATAACACTCAGGTTCTGAACTTCATGTCGCAATCCGTTTCCTGTAGACGCAGTCTTTTATTGTCATCCTTTTCTCGATCGACCAGTCTCCCTATCTGTTATATTAAGTTAGAGAACACTCGATTCAGTCTTGCAGAGTTGGGAAAGCAAGCGCCTTTCCTTTTTGTCTTTTACGAACTTTGACCCTCTGAACTGAGGCCCTTTCTCATACTTCTGATACAGAGATTTTGTTAAATCGCCATAAAATACCTGGCATATATATGAGCCTGGCATATATATATATATATATATATATATATATATATGACTTATTGGAAAGCACAGAAGAGAAATGAAGGTAAAGATATCTCTCCTGTATTCTGTCGCTGGATAATGAGGGTGGTCCTCGTCGAAAGACGCATATAACGCCATTATGAAACAGAGAGAAATATATCGCATCCAAACACAAGCACCAAAAATTTGTTTAACGAATGTTTTCTGTGGGTTTTTTTGTTTTTTTTTTGCGTATAACTCATATATTGTTACATCTCAAGTGATGTAAATTAAACAGATCTTTTATTTTTTAATGTGCACAGCTTAAGTGAACATCGTACTCAATGTTGCCATAAGCGATTTAAGTTTCGGTGAAATGTACTATCCTTTCAGATCTTTTCCATGCAAATCTCAGATCAGCTTATTTCATCAGAGATTTAATTCACGAAAAGAAGTCGCCTCCTCTAGAGCACAGATTTGCACTTCTTCGTGATCCCATCCCTTCAATATCATTAAAAATGTAAGTAAATGATGTCATTCACAGCGCTATTGCATTTTGTCTACAGTTTAGCTCTGATTATGTCTTAGCTAAAGATTACATGCAAATTTTAAATAACTAAAGATATAAATCTCATTTTACTTTCATTTTGAGTGAATAGAAATCGTATATTAGTCTTTCATATATACACTGTGTCTCCAGTTTTCAGACAAGTATACATAAAAACTGTAATCTTTGAAAGCGGAGCTCATATTCTTTTTAAGAAATAACTGATGTTGGCTCCACTTAGATATGGACTCGTAGAAATGTTGTGATATAAACTTTCAAATCATTATTTTCAAAATCAGAAAGGTAACAAGAAAGTTTAGAAACAATGAAAATTCAGTCTTTTTTCTTTCTATAGTCTTTCAGTTATTTACAGTCGTAAATTGTATAGTTTCTTGTATCTCTTTTTTTTCTTTCTTGCATCAAAATCAACAATTTGCTCGACTACCCCTTCTTTAATTTAATCGATGTAATTTTTATAATTGAGGTCGTGTCCTCTTAAATATAAGCTACATGACCCGATTGAGTTAAAAGAGTTAGGTTTACAAGGGTGATTCATTTTTATGTCTGATAGTGCTATCTCCGCTTAATTATTCCAAGGCTAGTACAATGCATAGTAAGAGAGGATAATGGTGTTATTTTAGATGTAATACCAAAATTGCCACACAAAAAAAACATTTCTCCCCTGTGGCTTCAAGTGAGCATTCATGTGCTAGGATCAAAGTAGGTAATTCCTTTCGTTTCCTCAATGGCTTCCTTTTACTTAAGGATATTAGTTTGGGACTAAATGAAATATGGAGCGCATCGAATCAATTGTATCTTCACTGTAAAAAAAAATGTTCAAAAGGAAATGCATCCCAAAATTTCATGACAAACAACCAGGAAGTAATATTCTGAGCTTTACTTGATGTGTAATATATAATCCTCCTAAATGTTTCAATGCATTTTTTTTAGGTCGAATCCTTTTATAGGCTGACAAAGGCGCCCATGGAAAAAAAAAAGATTATTTTTATAAAGACAGTTATTGTGCTCAGAAAGATGGGTTATTCAATTGAAAAAAGGATCCAATGCAAAAGACGTGACGCAGAGTCTAACTTCCCTGGTTATCGATCTCATTGGGAGTTTCTCTTTTACACCTTTGATCAATTTAGTGTAAACATCTCCGTTTTTTTTATACGCCCTCCCACTGCGATCTCTCCCTCCCACTCTCCCTCCCTCCCCTCTCTTCCTCTCTATTTATCTCTTTCTCTTTTTCTTTCTTTCTTCCTCTTTCTCTCTCTCTCTCTCTCTCTCTCTCTCTCTCTCTCTTTCTTTTTGCTTCTTTCCTTTTCACTCTTTTGTTCTTTCTGTCTCTATCTCTCTATCTCATTCTCTGTTGCTCTCTTTCTTTCTTCTGGTTTTATTCTTTCATCACTCTCCTTGTGGTTATTTATCTTTTATTGAATGTTCTTCAGCTATTATGGTATGTGTGGACTCACACCAACATAAAGTCTCTTCTATATATCACCTCCTCCCACACTCTCCCTTTTATTCTCTCTCTTTCTCCTATTCCTCTATCTTTTTTCTCTCCGAATTTCCATCTATTACCATCTATTTCTATCTTTTCTTTTCTCTCCATCTCTTTTTCCTCTCCGTCAATCTACCTATTTGTTGACCATCCATATTATGTCTTTTTTTTTTCATTTCTCTCCAACTACCTATATATCCTTTCACCTTTCTAGCTTTTTTTTTTCTGCCTCACCTTATTCGGTTTATCCATTTTTAAATGTGTTCTTCTTTTATATTTCATACCATATTTTTCCCTCTCGTAATTCCTTTTGTTGACCTTAAAAGCACCCAATTTTTTTCGTGTTTTTATTAGCTTGCCTTAAACAAACATGAAGGGATGTGTGGAAATCAATTGCTCAATACAAGCATCATGTTTGTCAACTGAGATTCTCTCTGCTTATTAGAATTTTGTTTTTCACTAGATTGCCTCTGGCTTCAAGCAGAATTTATTACTTTGGAAGGAAACAGTTTGCCAGCATATGTTCGTTTAATTGCTATTAACATTATTATTGATGAACGAATTTATCAATTATTTCATAATGATAGGTTTGCCACAGCTGGCTTATATCCTATAAGTGCTTTTTAAAGCATTATTTTTGCAGGGTGGTGTAGAAACAACGAAAGTAATGGGTTTTTTTTTTTTTTAATTATTATGACAATATAGGTCTCACAAACGGGAAATATTAAATACTTTTGCTTGTTTTTCAGCTAAGTTATTTTTCATAGAAGCTGTTCTGTAAATAAATGGATCACTCCTGAATTCTAACAAGTGTATGTCCTTAAAAAATGTAAATGTTGACTAGAAGGGCTTGAATGAGTTGTCGAATAAAAATGTTGGGTGCCGAAATACATGATATACTTGATTTGAATTGATGGTGTCAAACTTTTGGCCGTACTCGGGTTAGGAGACGATGGTGATTGGAACCCCTTACAGACTATCCCTCCATAGTTCAGGGTACTGCGTCTACAACGCTCTATTCGAAAAGCACAAGCTGAACAATGTCTTAACAACTTAGTAGATTTTACGCTTACAAAAATAATTTGAGCAGCCGGATTCTTTTTTGCCGAGAATGCTTTTGTACCTGCAAAAAAATAAATAATGAAAATAAACAGACCAATGTCTACCAACATTTGAAAGCAAAGATCGTGCATAAACCAGTAAACTTGACGTAAGTGTGTAAGTTGGTAATATGTTTGTAGCTAACAAAAATATAAGGAAGAATCAGAAGGAAAATATCTCGAGGGTTGCTTCTTAATATCTGTTTTATTGCGTGATTTTTAAGTGTCATTTCATAACTTCGCATTTTTTTGGTTTTCTTCCTAAATTCTGTGACACATGTGACTTTTTCGCCATTTTCAAAATGTTTCAAAATGAGTGACATGTTCAAATATTTAATCTTTCGAGAAAAGTAATTTAACATTAATCAATTCCAAAGATAAGGAAATAAACGTTCTGTAACAAGTTTTCTCTTTTATCAACTCTGCCCTTTTTTCCATCAGTTTGCAGTGAAGAAACTCGTTGTATTGGAGTTCACAGAAAATCAATTTCGATTTCATACACCTTTGCTTCAAATATCAGGTTTCGTACGAGTCCAATTAAGTGACACATTACAGTTTCTATACGCAAAAGCCGTTGACAAAGGTGATGATAGGCTTTCAGGTCCTTGTCAGGTTAGAGTCTCGGTGGCGGGCTTGAACCTGCACTCTCAACAGACGGGTTCCTGTAGGTTTCGGGGCAGGTTCGCTAACACATTGACAGCATGCTTATGTGTGACACAAAAATAGTAGACTGTCTACGGGCTTGGTCAAAAAGAATTAAGAAACATGAACACACAATTTATTTCTTCACAGTTACTACGTGTAATTACAAATTTCTGCTTTGACCTTTAAAAGTCTTCGAACATAATATAGCCTAGATATTTTACTAAATCAAATATTCATCTGCAATTATGGTGTTTTGTTGCTACGGTAATGATTTTTGTCAACGATTTTTTTTTTAACAATAGAAGAAGAAAAGATGTAAAAAGCCCAGTCCGGCAAATAAGACGGTTTGGGAGGATTTTGAAGCCACAACGCGTTGCTATTTGGGTTGCCTTGATTGGTTTTGTTTGTTGGCGCATTGCCATGCATGGGGCAGACTCGGTTGCGAATCTTTCCTCGATTTTTTTTTGTGTGGGAGGCTGTACCTTATCTTCAAGGTAGAACAATAATCTTAAGTGACTGTATAATTATTTCTAAGTTATCTGTCATGTTGACCTGTGTTAAAAGCAAGGTTTTTCCATATCAAATTTGCATCTTTGATTTTCTGTGGTCAAGAAAATAGAGTGTACGCTATTACAATGAAAACCGTTTTTTTTTTTTTTGTTGTTGTTTTTTGTTTTTTGTTTTTTATTCTCACGGTGAAAATAATGGCCCCATGATTTTTCTGTTTCTGACAAAACTGGGAGCCTTTTGATTAAAAATCGAAAGCAAATATGCTTCAAAACTGTCGCATATTAACTACAAAACTGCTGGATGCAGATTTTTTTACGCGTATATCCAAACTTTTGCCCACCATGTTTTGAATAGATCAGTACTTACTCTGCAATTAACTTTCAAACATTTCATCAGTTTCTTCAAATATTAAAAAAAATTTGATTGATGTTGTTTCTATTTTATGCATTTCTAAAACTTCCGTAACCAGTATAATACCAAGACATACTTCTAGTCGTTTTGGCTGCAGTTGCACGCGTATTCATTATTTACCAAGTGTATTTTTGAAATATTGAAATGTGCTTAATAAATACGAAAAAAGCCGTCACAACATGTAAAAATGGATCCCTATTAATTATGAAACCTATAG
>BLXT01003778.1:808247-821424 GCA_019648995.1 Plakobranchus ocellatus | reverse complement strand
AGAGAGGGGGAGGGGGGTGGTCAGACTGACAGACAGAATGGGAGAAAGAGCGAGAGCTGAAGAGAGAGTGAGAGAGAGAGAGAAAGGCAGTCAGCGAGAGAGAGAGAAAAGAGAGGCCAATCAGAGAGAGGGAGAGAAAGAAAGACACAGCGACTGGCATAAGAAAATATCAAGGAAAAGTTAGTGAAAAGAGACATTCATATTGACGCTTATAACTAACATTAAAAAGAGAAGGATAGCATTTACACGATAAAATTGAATAGGGACTTTAATGCATTGTTTAAAATACCAGTATATAGACCTATAAAAAAAAAAGGATTTTTAAAAGTAGAGACAGGCACCTCGTCTAGTAATATGGAAAGTACAGTTTGTATTACTATAGCTGTTTATCTGTATAATCCTAAAAAGCATGCATTGTCGGCACCTCCAGTTTCTCTTGTAACAGATCAAAGACAAACTAGAGGGTTGGGGAAACGATCTCTGATTTCTTTGATCTTTTGCCGACATGGCTTACTACAGTAGGCCTTGTACCGTATGTACTACCATAGCTTACTTGTTTGCCTGTCAATAAAGGATACAATTACACTGTATGTATTTTTTTAATACTCTCTTCTGAGCCGGAATAAAAGGCGGTGTTTGTTTCTTTGTTGTTGTTTTTTTTTAACATTGGGGTAGAACTGGGCATTAGAGTTACAAGCTGTGGGGACAGTGAATAAGTATAGGAAGAAACTTAGGAAATAAAACAAAAAAAAATTAATGGACAATAGGAATAACGTGATGCAACACCGACTGGTGATTCTCACCGGTACCGAAGTTCCATTAAAAGAAGAGAAAAAATAGAAGTCACACCGAAGAGCCATTAAAAGAAGGTCACAAAGCAGTTTCATGATATTTTAGGACAGACTCTTTCTTTAATTGCGGGACACTTGGCAGATCTCTGATTCAAGGCTATAAAAACTACTCAGCCTACTTGACCGATAAAACTATACGCACAAAAATATGGCGATGGGCTTTTGATCGATACCGCGTTTTTTGTATTATGTAAAGAGAAAGAAAATCGCAGGAAATGGAAGATAGATTCAGGAGATTCGTCAGGCCTAGCCCCACTCAGCGTAATTTTCTTGGTGCTGAGCGTAAAGCGTAATTTTTTCCCTGTCGGCGTAATAAATTACGCCGAAAGCGTAATGTTGGCAAGTCTGCTGCAGTAATTGCTCCAAATCTGTCACTACTTTTTTTGGCTGTCATTGATGAGTTCCAGTACATCTTAACATATATTTTTCACTTTGTAACATCTAAAACTACTGTTAAACTTAAATGAATGAAAAGGCCATTGTTTCATTTTTTAAAATATATAAATATTGTTAATACACCTTGTTAATATGCACTGTGTTAAGTTAATTTTGTTAACACATCTATGCTTTTCTACCTCAAGCAAGAAAGCTGTGTGTATCTCTTCCTAAACACAGCATAACAGATACAGAAATAGTGTGACAAAAAAGTTTTCTAAACATAGTGCTTCTAAAACCTTTCTTATACCAGTCCATATTATAGTACACATAGGATATTGGAATATTAATGTAAATGTAAATGTATTACTTTCACTTTCATTTTTTACTCTCTACATAATTTTATACAGACCCATGTATCCCACAGTGCCAACTCTCCCTCGTATGGACTCGCCCTCTGGGATTTCCACTGCTAGGCCTAAATCTGAGATTCTGACATGACCTTAAAGAGAAAAAAAAAAAAACAAACAAAAACCATGTAAATTTTAAGTAAATCAGAGGGTTTTCATGACTTAAACAAGCATTGAATGATGACCATCAAAAGGTCTTAAGATAGTTATAAAACCTACGTAGAACTTTCTATCATATCTTGCAATTACCAAGAGCTGGAGAACAGATTAGTGTAACCATATTATTATGTGTCAAATACGTAACAGTGGTCTCATTCTAAGATTTGGGAACAGGAGACAGGAAAAGCTATTTTGCAAGCCAGGTTCTTAGTTTCTTTTTTCAAACAACACCAGCGACATTAAGAAAAAGCATGTTTGTTAAAATTCTTTTTTTCTGTATAGGGTGTAATGGGGCTCTGGAGAAATGTAGTCTCTACATTGCTTGGCTGCTGCTTCTTTTTCATCAATGATGATAACAGACAATTGTCAAAAAAAAAGAGGACAATTTTTTAGACAATTCAATTTAAGCATGACAACAGCTCTCACTCTTCTCCCGCCCCTATACAAGCATATTTTTAAAAGAATGAAAGCCTGATTTTGATATCGAACTTAACTACTTAAAACAAATTTTTAAAATTACCTCTGAATAAAAGGGGCATTACCATAGAAGGGGAAAGAAAAAAGAGGAAAGCTTCTGACAAATGGGAAAAAAGAGGATTTCCGCCACTTGGTGGAAAATCACCACTGATGAAACCCTCACAGCAGGCAGAGCAAACGATCAGGGCTTCCGCAAGATACTCACATTTACAGATGTTACAAATGAAGAAATCAAGAGGCAAATTACAAAACAAAAGTAGGTCATAGCCCAATATCCTCACCATTGTAAGGCACTATATACAATCATTGCTGATTGCAATTTGATAATACACATAATATACTAATTTTAAATCAATAAGGGACTACTTTGACTACTACGCATATTCTCAAAGTGGGGATGATCAACTGAGTTATTTCCGTACCCCACTCTTTTTTGCAAAGACAGGCCACAGTAATTTTACCTGTGACAGCAATTACTTTAATCAGTTTTTGCCTCCTATCCCCAACCCAATTTTTCTTCCTCTGAATGATCAGCTGCATACATTATGAATTTATTAGTTGATGCACACCCTTCTATTTTAAAGGCAGATTTTTGTCAAAAACCCTAAGCAAGAGGCAATCTTAATCAGTTACCTAAACTGACTTTGTGTACTACTCGAACCATTGCAGGCTTGGTGCATTTTTCTACAACAAAGTTTCCCTTTATTTGATAAGCACCAGCTAGCCTTAAACATTTAAAAACCTTAAAATCTCAATGCCGAGTTATATCATATTAGCTCAGTGTCCTAGAAACAGATCTTTGAGATAATTCTCATAGCTCTTGTTCTCAGAAATAAGTTATTAGATTTCCCAACTATGAGAGGGTTCTTTTAGACATGTAAAAATGTAAAAAGCAGGCTCTTAAATGGAATGATTTCTAAGGAGGCACATTATCATGGAGACCACTTCAGTGCAACTTTTTTGGAACTGCTTTGGAAAACAAAATACACATGGTCAATGAGGAAATATTTACTGCTACATGATGATTCATTAAATTGCCTTGCAAAATTTAAGATCTTACCATAGTCATCCAAAAGAATATTCTCTGGCTTTAAATCTCTGGAGGGAAAAAAATTGTACAATTAAAAAAAACGATTAAACATAGTCATAACCATTTTGCTATGGTATTATAGATCACTTCCCTTCACAAAAATATCATTATAATTCTACCTTTAAAGAGACCTCTAGGTGGTCTCTCTGAAAGGAGAGAAAGGGGGAGAGCACACAATAACCACATGGCTGTTGGCCATATATAAAGCTAATAAGAAATTGAGAATAGGAGAATAATCATCTCAAAGAAACCATGTACAAAATGCAATCTCGTTAACAAGTGAAAAACAACTTACAAAATTGTAAGGCTATCTCATAACCTTAGATAGTAGAGCAAAAGTGAAATATAAAGAACAGCCATGGTGAAAGATAGATTTTAATACTGACCTACAAAAATAAAAGTATAGACACCAAAATATGAGTAGGAAAACATATGTATGATCAGTATTAATATATGGTAGTGCGTGTTGGACAATTAACAAGGAAACAAGTGTAGAAAAGAGCTTTATCAGAAGAAACAATATAAAAAGAAGGTAATCTTATGGGAATTTTAAGAGGCAAATACAATTTCTAGGACACAATTGCCGGCACAAGGCTTTAGAACACTTAGCAATCACTGGAAAGATTGAAGGCCAATGCAGTAGAGATAAGCAGAGAATAACTTCTATGAAAGTCTTGACTCATGGGCAAAAGGTAATAATAGCAACAATAATTTTATAAAGTTCACTGAGAACAGCTTTGAGTGGAAGAACATCATTGCCAATGTCTATTCCACACATGCCACCTGAAGAAAAAATGAAGATTAAATGTGGTAATGATTTTTTATAGAAAAGCTAATTTATAAAATTTTTTACGATATCTAAGGCCAAAATTGATAAAAATGCAAAAATCACAATTTCCGGGGCTGCAATCTTATTATTTTTCTTTTTTTTTTGCCATTAAAAAAAAAATTATTTTTTTTTAGATCCTTCCTTCTGCCATCTATTTATAAAAAAAAAAAAAAAAAAAAAACTCTTGTTAGACAAAAAAATAAATAGATGAACTTATTTTTTAGAAATATTTAATGACAAAGCAAACGCATCTAAAAGAAAATTTTTAATTTGATGGTGTTGACACAGCTTATTTTATTCTAAGAAATTATTTTTTCTTCAAAGAAAATATGAAAGCTTGAAACAGAGAACTTCCTGTTAAAATCCTAATATTTGCATGAAAACTTGCAGTTGACTTTACTATCTATCAGCTGAAAGTATGAAAATCAGGCTCTTCCTTGGCCTCCAGATGGTTTCGGAGGAATAAGAGAGGGAGGATGAGGAGAAGGGGAAAAGTGGAGAGAGAGAGACAGACAGACAGACAGATCACAAAGGAAAGCATATAAGCATAAGCCCACACTGGAGGCGATGAGACTTTTAATAGCTGACGTTTCAGACTGATAGCACAGTTACTGTGCTCTATATAACTGTGCTCTATCCAACTACAAGTTAGCCTGTTAATTTGCATAACAATACTGGCCTCATGGTTCACGCGGCCAAGGTCAGAAGAATTATGCGTAACCACGTAATGCGCGCCCCCCCTTCCCTTTTCTTATCCAACAGAGCCACTGATGTTAGACCAGGCTGTAAAAGACAAAGGGTAGCTCCAACGCTTCAACAAGATGAAAGTCATAGCTGACTTGGTGTGCTCTTGACCAAAGAAACTAGAGCATTTCCTAACATGTATTGTTGGACGGGTGAACTGCTGCCTCCAGTGTAAGCTCAGCCTAACAGTGCAAATATTAACAACAATTATCTTAGAGAAAGAAATAATTCTTTTCTTGTAAGAGGAGACGAGAGAGAGAAAGAGAGCAAGAGTAAAAGGTGAATATGAGAAAAACATCTAATAAAGGCGACTTTCATATCAATGGTCTTAAAAAAAAATAAATATTCTTTTAAGATAGAATATATCCATCATTTCACAGATAGAGGGGGGAAGAGGAAAGAGGAGGTTGTTACAGAAAGGTAATTAAAAATAAAGGGGAAGGTTGGCTAAGATTTGGAAATTTACCGCCGAAACAAAATTGAAATCTGCCTTAGATTTCTTTGATCCATTGACAACATTGTGTGCTACTTAGTATACCACAGCACTGCAGTAGATTTCTCTATTACACTTGCATGTTTTTAAAGAATGCTGGGGGAAAAGGTTTTATGGTCCACAGGAGATTTTTCAATATTACTGAAAGGATTCGGGATAAAGAGAGAGCAGGGTGAAAAAAATTTAAAGGCTGCAAAGCTTTCGAGATCATTTTTCACGACATACTTTTTTTTTTTACTGAATTATTCCTCAGATTGCCAACCCTTGACACGTCTGTAAAGTGCAAATTATGGATGGAATCTTAATTATATTGATGTTTGCAAAATGTCAAACCTGTATACAATTCTTTCCTTGTGTAGATCATTTAAGCCACAAGTAATCTCAGCTGCATAGAAGACGGCCCGTTCTTCTGGAAAGCCAGGATTTCCCATGTTGTGAATGTGAAATTTGAGGTCACCTCCATTCATTATTGTTAAAACCAAGCACAGAGCATCTTTAGTTTCAAATGCATAGGCTAAGCTGACCTATAGATATATGAAGGAAAAAAGATTCACTGTTATTACTAAAAAAATTTTTTTTAAAAATAAAATAAATAAAAATAAAAACCTTAAACTTTACAGCTTTTTAAAGCTTATTGCAAACAAAAATCCAATACTAACAGAAAGATTACATTTGGCCAGATTAAAGTTTTCTAATACCTGAAGAATGCCCCGTGGTGAATGTTGCCACTTTGCTGAGTTTAAAATGCAGATTTGTAAGTTCTTACCCCATTATGCTATAACTGCCAGAGTCAAATGATTTGCAGTTTTGGTATTGGTAAGACTGTGACAGAAACTGCACTATTTTTTAGCTCTAGTAGATACACCAAAGAAGAGAGGAATTCCCCAGCATTCCATTCATGGCTAGTGCGCATGAATATAGTGCTAGCAGAGATTTACAAAATCTGCACATCATAAAATTAGGTTTATACACACATGGCTTTCAGACAGCATCCTTTTCTCCTTTAGTGCTGCGACAATAAATCAACTTACAGATTATTCTGGTTTGTTCATTTGAAATAAGCTGTGATCTCATCAGCAAATTTATTTCATACCAATGTAAAAATTTTTGCAATTTAGTTTATTTCAAGAACGAATGCACTCACTAAGAGCAACAAACTGAAAAAAGAGGTAGAAAGCATCTGAACAGCCTAGAAGTTTTCAGCTTTCTGGGTTTAGTCTCCGACAATGCCTTATGAAAAATCACTTCTGATTTTATTTTTGACAATGAAAGGCATGAGGAAGATGAAAATATTACAACTGAAGCAGAGGGATGTGCTGGATGTCGATCCAATTTTCTTTGTTCTCAAATCTACTTTTACTCTATGCCAATCTGTATCCTGTTTATGCTTTGCCTAATAAATCTAGATCTACTTAATGTATTCTCTAAAAACAATTTGCTTCATGTGAAAAAGTTAAATGTTCATAAATGTAACTCCAGATTGTAGATTGTGTTCGCTTTTGAGAATACTAAAAACGAAGCATTTTTTTTTCTGTAAGGAAAACCTAAAAAAGAAAGGAAAAAATATGTGAACTTTAAACATGGTTTTCTGATATTTTCTTGAATGTATATGTGTGGCTGCACAGGAAAACCCTTCACATGGATCCAGATTTTAAAACATTGAGATATATACAAAGTTTTGGATTCTCCAAACATTCCTGAGCATTTTGCTCTTTATTTGAAGGCTCTATTTTATTTAGTTTAAAAATTATGGTGTATTAAGAAGGTCTTGCTGTTGAGGAAACATAGTTTTGAGAAAATGGGTTCTAAAGTTTTATAAGATTTTCAGCTGATAGAATAGGCAGTCAAATTGGTTTAACAGACACACGGTACACATACACCACACCACTGTTTATTCTAACCCATGAATGAGAATTTTACTAAATATCCTTTTGTGAAAATCAACATTTAAGTAACAAATTTAACATTTGGACCCACCTTATGTCATTGCTCATCTCTGACTGTTACACCTCGACCAGAACCTTGTACAGTTCTAAAATTAATCTACCACAGTAACTTCGATCTCTAGATCTAAATTAGATCTATAAATTTAATCACTACTAGATCTAGTGGGCTGTCAAAACTACAGTTTTAAGATAGATCTAGCATGACAACAGAGGTAAACAATATCTAGATCTAGGCCAGAGAGAGAAAAGGAGAGAGAGAGAGAGAAGGAGAGACAGAATGAAAGAAAAGAATAATACAGTGCCAGTTGTTATGTTTGGATTTATATTTAATTATCAACACATAACAACTTCTTCACTACTTTTGCTTGCTTTGTTCATCATCTGTGTCATGTTTTTCATTAAAGTAAGCTCTAGGGATATCATCACAGGCCTATGCATTGGCTCAGTTTAGGTTTAAAAGCTTTGCAATGTTGGAGTCGTTCATTGAGGCCGCAAATGTGGGTTGGTCATTTTTTTATCACAAGGTGAAGGACTGATCTTTGAAAACATGATTTTTAAGCGTAATAAACTTAAAAACAATGCTTTCAAAGGTAAATATTCAATTATGCATAAAAACTCTCAATGTTTTGAAAAACTTTATCAGACAAGAAATGTAAAATTGTTTGCTTAATCGATCATCAGACTACCGGGTATTTTGAGTCAATGGATGTAAAAGGTTATCTCAATAAAAACCGCTGTGCACTCAACTAGGTTCATTTGCATTTATGCACACTACTTAGAATCTAATAGCCAAGAAACTGCCCTTTAGTTTGGTGTATACTACTTGTACGTTTGCTATATTGTAAACCTAGCAATGGCAATACGAATCAGGCACTGGGCCATCCCATGTTTTATGTGTTACACCTGAAGACTACTTTGAGAGGTTTTTAATGTAATTGAGAAATCTAATAAGGAGTTTCATACATAGTTTATATATATTTTGAGTACAAAAATGTTTACTCTATATAAATAAGACCTTTAGTGTTACAGCTAACATGAACAAAGTGTCTGAGAATGGGTCTAAAGATTCGTTATGTGTGTTATTCCAAGAAAATCAAGCAATCTAGTTTAATTCATTCTGTCATCAGTTTCTTCAAAGTTTGAAGTCAAACAATATCCAGCTTCCTCTATAACTTGTATAAATGATCACTCAGTGTGGTCAAAGTAAATTTAATTGTAAAAAAAATCCCATTTTGAAATAAAATAGTCAAAATGTGCGTGACGTGTGTTACATTTTTTTTGTGACGTTTGTTACATCTTCATATCCAGAATAATTTATTTAGATTTCCAGTCAAGATATTTTTTTATGGTCCACTTCTTGTACAAAAGATGCCGAAAGTGCTACCAGCATGGATGATTGTTCAATCCCACAAAGAAAGGTAATTTAATTTTTTTTTAAATTTTTTTCAAAACCTTTAAACTTGCAAATCTTGTAACATCAAACATGGGTATAAAAAAAAATTATTATTCTAAGCTATCTGATTTAAATATTTCAGAATTCATGATCACAATCTGAATTGATTACCTATAGATTTAGACTTCCTCTCTTTATATTAAGTGACAAGGGCATTATCATTTTTCAAAATTAATTTTTTTGTCTTTCCCAAATTTACAGCACAAAGCATATTGTTTCAAATATTTTTTTCAATTATTCTATTCTATTCATGCCTTTGAGGTCTGGTCTCATTGTATTAGTAAATATGCTATTTGCTTTCTTATCAAAATACCAGCCTTGCTGGTATTGAACAAAATATTATGTATTTCTACATGGTCCTTGTACAAAGTGAAAACATCAAACTCACCACAAATCTTGAATTTATTTTTTGGAGTATTTGCTTTTCATTCAATGCCATTGCTTCCCCTTTCCGCTTTTTAATCCGCTTTTTTTCCAACTTTTTGCAGGCATACATTTTTCCGGTTGCTCGCACTTGACATGCACAAACTTCTCCAAATCCTCCTTTTCCAAGGACCCGATACATACGAAATGTGTTCTTTGTCACAGGTTGTCTAGAAGTTTATGGATAAAAGATAGAACAATCACATACAATTAAATAATTTTGTGAAGTGTTTTACAGCTGTTTCAGGGTGGCAAATGTTTCTTTTTTCAGTGTTAAATTGGTCTTTTTTTTTTAAATGGCCTTATCCTGCCTACCTTTTCACCAGTTTGGGGGTGTCAAGATGTGAAAAACGAGGGATTTTCATTAACGCTAACCCCCACCACCTCCACCCCAAAGGAATTACCACAATCGAATTGCCACTGCTGAATTAAGTATTAGTAAATCATATCCTCAGAGAATAAACTATGCCTCAAGCTTAAGAACAAAAACATGAAAAAAAAAAAAAAAAACAGCATTCCAAAACTGGAGACTGAGCTTAAGTCCTCTTTATCATTCAGACTAGTACGGGGCATCAGTAGCACAGTGGCTTGCGAGTCCGCCCTGAGATCTACAGGGACCCTTCTGTCGCGGGTTCGAGCCCCGCTACTGGCGCCCTGGCCTAACGGAGGGCCTGAAAGCCTGAGATCACCTAAACATTAATAGGCTGCTTTAAAGTTACTGTAGGATTAGAGAGGGCATCCTGTAAATAGTCATTTGTATAAAGTGTGGTAAGTGCTTTAGATGTTGTGATAAGAAATAGAATTATATTTTATAGGAGGACTAGAATCTACACCCATCTTCTTGGACTGAACTTAATCATTAAACTTGTTTAAGTTAAACATTGATAGGCTGCTTTAAAGTTACTGTAGGATTAAACTTAAAGAAGTGTAATGATTAAGTTCAGTCCAAGAAGATGGGTGTAGATTCTAGTCCTCTAATCAAGATCTAGATTCTTAACTTTCCACATCATTAAGTGATTAAGGCCCATGGCGATGAAAGAGAAAGAACCCTCTCGGCTATAAGTCAAGGAAAGCACGTCAGTTTACAAACACACACATGCTCGTGCATTTAAAGCATGCCCATCACAGATTATTAAAATTGAACAATGACATGTCCAACAGTGAGTGTGGGTCCTGTGTCGTTGCTCCCATGAGCAGACCTGCCAACCCCAAATTATAATGAGAGTGATCCACACACTTATTAAGGGTATTTTGGACAAGCTCGGGGTAATTCATGGACTCTGACGGGAGGAACATCTGAATAGGCCTAGACCTAGATCCAATTCTACTAAGTTAGATCTAAGATCACCATCAAGAGCAGATTATACATCAAAATACAAAATTTGAGAGTGACGAAGATAGAAATGCATCTGAGGCTTGATCTTGCCTGGACAGACCAGAGTAAAGAGAGAGAGAGAAACACACACATGGCACTCCTGTACAATTGCGGTCCTGTCTGTTTAGATGGAAAGTGCTCTTGTTTTATTTCTAAATTGGACTTATCAACTAAAACCACTTCATTTTGTCAGCAATATCGGTAGGCTTAAACATCCCTACGAAACCAATACTACTGACTAAATGAAGTGACTTTTAGTTGATCATGTCCGATTTAGAAATAAAACACAACAGTGTGATATGGCCGTCATGTAAACATTAACAAACAGGGCCGCAATTGTACAGGAGTGCCC
This sequence comes from Plakobranchus ocellatus, assembly GCA_019648995.1. Taxonomy (NCBI): domain Eukaryota; kingdom Metazoa; phylum Mollusca; class Gastropoda; family Plakobranchidae; genus Plakobranchus; species Plakobranchus ocellatus. The sequence continues at coordinate 810,447 of BLXT01003778.1, read as the reverse complement.
ACACAGGGCTGGGGAGGGGGCAGGAAGCAACAGAGAGAGAGAGAGAGAGAGAGAGAGAGAGAGAGAGAGAGAGAGAGAGAAATCCAGAAAGACTGAATGACAGATAGAATGAGAGAAAGAACGACACAGAGAAAGATGAAGAGAAAGAGACAGGGCGACTGCAATAAGAAAAATATCAGGGAAAAGTTCATGAAAGGGGACATTCACATCGATGCTAATAACAAATAAATATTAATAAGAGAAGGAAAGTTACATTTCATTAAGATGATGGCGCACGCAAGCAAGCGAGCGAGAGAGAGAGAGAGAGAGAGAGAGAGAGAGAGAGAGAGAGAGAGAGAGAGAGAGAGAGAGAGAGAGAGAGAGGATGATTAGTTTGGTTGACTTTAATGCATTGGTTTAACATACTAGTATTGTAGAGCTATTAAAAAATAATAAAAAAAAATAAACGATATTTAAAAGTAAACTCAGGCACTTGGTTAGTATTATGGAAAATATAAAATTTCATTTTTTTTTTTTAATGTTATGGAGAGCCCAAACTGGAGCCAGCAGTTCACGTGTCCAACAATATATGTTTAAAAATATTCTCTTTCTTTGGTGCATGCGCACATCAAGTCGGGGGAGGCGGCGTCCAGACCTGCCAACCCCAAATTGTTCTCACAGGAATAGTCACCTCTACTCACAGGAATTTAGAAAGTCTCACAGGAATATGCCAGTATACAATTAAATGCGCAGGGATAAACCGTATTACACCTTAATTATATACTCGACCAAAGATTTTCCATAACATTTAAGTATAATATCAGAGACTAATTAATGAATTTTCGACTCTTAAGAATCAAAAAAGTATATCCCTACTCACTGCCATAAGCCCAATAATATCACCATTTATCAAGCCTTAAAGTAAAGACCTGGGGCTTAGGGCCTGGATGATGATTTTTTTTTTTTTAAGGTGCACCACAGTGTATAAAATTCAAAATCTAGCTCACACAATAAAGGATTAGATGAAAAAAAAAAAAAAAAAAGAAAATATATGTGCGACAGGTCTACAGAATCTCAGTATGGCTTGAAATTGTGACCCATTGCATATTTAATAAAAGAAAACATCGAGTTTTCCTTTGCTTTATTTGAAATTAGAGATCCCCGCAAGCCTGTGTAGGCTAAGGCCTTGACTAAGCCTAAATTAGATCTCTAGGACCATTATCAAATTTTGATTATACACCAAGAAACAAAATTAAGAGTGTAGCGAAATAAGAGATGTCCTGGATCTTGATATTGATCGAGAGAGAGAGTGTGAGAGAGAGAAAGAAGAAAAGAGAGAAAGAGTGAGAATTACTGAATATACTGAGACACTCACAGAATGATAAAAGAGAAACAGACAGAGAGAGAGAGAGAGAGAGAGAGAGAGAGAGAGAGAAAGAGTGAGAATTACTGAGAGACATTCACAGAGTGATAAAAGAGAAACCGAGAAATAAGAAGAGAAAGAGTGAGAATTCCTGAGGGACTCTCAGAGTGATAAAAGGAGAAAATAGAGAGAGAGAGAGAGAGAGAGAGAGAAAGAAAGAGAGAGAGCGAGGGAGAGACTGGGCAAAGAAAACATCAGAACATTGCCTAAAAAAAAAATCCACATCGACGCTAACAACTAAAGAGGAGGAAAATAACATTTTAAAACTGAGTGATTTCAGAAAAGACTGAGACTGAGACAGAGAGAAAGAGAGAGAAAGAGAGAGAGAGAGAGAGAGAGAGTTTAGATTGGATGGTAAGGTGGCTAGCCTTCAATGCATTAGATCTAGTTATTACTTGGTGTGCAGATCTAATAGAATTTTTCAAAGTAGATCTAGCACAAAATATTTTAGCTATTATTTATAAGATAAATGTATTATGAAAAAATGCGGTATCAAGTTAGTTTTTGTAAATGTCAGGCAGTTTGTACGCACATCACCATTCTGATTCATATAGAGTCAAAACTAGACATAGCCGGCATCTCAAATTACTTTGATGTGGGGCTGACTTGAAGGTCGGGCTGCAACTCCCAAAAACCAACCTTTGATTTCTTTGATCTATTGCCGACATGGTAAGCTAGTTATCACCTTAGGCCTACTGCAGCGTGCACATGTTGACTTTAAAAGGATAATTATCATAGCTTACTTGTTTGTCTATCAGTACAAGATGGTATTCTGAGCTCTTGTTTGGTTAACATTTT
>BLXT01003778.1:757667-767874 GCA_019648995.1 Plakobranchus ocellatus | reverse complement strand
ACTGGATAACAGACAAGGGCAAGTCATCTTCATCTGCTTTCTCTGTCAACTTTGCCAGAGGCAAATCATCCTCAGAACCCTGTTTATGAAAGAAAAGAATCACAGTTTATTAAGTTTCTGACAAATTAAAATACAAATATCATTATAAAAATCATCAATAAATGGCAAAGAGGAATAATCTTCACAATTTTATTAAGTACAATATTGGATGAAAAGAATGGCTTTTATATAGCGCCACAAAGTGTTTTCAAAGAAAGATCAGCTTCTTATCCATTGTGCTGTGTAACTACAAAAACGGCAGTTATGCTATGCAGTAAGGCACACATGGTTGACACTACTAAGCTATCAGAATTGTGCAATTGAGGGGATCAGATGCCATCACAAGTCATCCTAAAGCCACTGATGCAACCAATACCTGTCTTGCAAATGCAATATTTCTCCATTAAAAATGTTTGATTAAGATCAATTTATTTCTTATTTAAGAATGCCTTACATCAGAATAAGACGTCATGACTTTCCTCTTCTTAATCTTCTGTTCAAATAAGTCGATTCCCTTTTATTGTCTTTGATATTAGTGCTCTCCAATCAGGTATGTCCTGTAATCAGATATAAAATCATACTGTGAACATACAAAGTCATCCCTTTTATAATGATACTTTATCGTGTCTGTCTGTTGGTCTGTGTCTGATAAAACATGAACTCTCTTATGCATTATTTCGCATCTGCTGATATTAAATACATCTGCATATTCACAGATAAAAGAAGCATCTTCCTCTGATTTTTTTTTATATTTTCCGGTCATATAGTTGGCACACAGAGTCAACAACAAAGTCCTGTTAAAAATGCTTTATGAAAATCAGTAGCAGAAGACATAGGTTGCATAACATAGATATCTGGTATGTGCTTGTATTTGCATATGTGTGAGTTGTACACGCTTATTGTGCATACATACCTGTTTTGCTGATCATTCCATATTCGTCAAAATATTGTACTGGGAGCCGCTTGACATTGATGGTTCTTGACAACAATACTTTGTCATCAACTGGAAAAAATCGTGGGCTAGCCAATTCTAGGCGTGTCCTAATGTAGACCAATTATGAAAGAATCAGGTAGATTTACTTGGCCAAGGCTCTTTCTTAGAATAATACTGTTCTATTTATAGACCTTGTGCAAGAAGTAGCGAAAAAGGTGGTGATGCAAGTCTTGCAAACTGACGAACAAGCCCATTCGCCAGTTAGCGAGAAATGTATCATTACAGTTGTGTCGATGTGCAATACGGCAAAGTGGCGAATGAAACATTCGTCGCTTTGCGAAAAACAAGAAAATGAAATCTGCAAAAAATTCTCATTCGCCACGCCAATTTCTCGAAATCTATTAATAGCACGACCATGACCTCCTGTTGCCTGAAAGAGGGCGTTATTTAAAACCTATTGGTGTAAAAAAGTGAAAATCGCAAAAATGGCTGATTCGTCACTTTGCGAAAACACTGACGAATTATAGGTCCTTTTTTTCAGGATAGATTGATAAGGACACCTGGTCTGGTCAGCATTTAAATAACCTAATAACATCCAAAATAAATTTGTTCAACTATAATTAAATTTGTCGTAAGTTTGAGCTTTAAATGAAAAAAAAATGAACACTTAAAAAAAATATTGAAAATTATTTGAACTCTGCCTTGGCAAAGGCTCAAATCTTAGTGGATGCTTCCTGCATCCTCACGCCTTTACAAATGCTTAAAATCACTAACACAGCCTCAAGGATAGCAAATTTTTTCAGCTCACAAACCCAAGGGCAAAATATGGTATATTTTATCATATATCATATTTCAAGTGCAGGAAATGCATTTTCAATGAACTTGTCTGTTTCCTGCCAGAAAAACATTTATTTCAAAATAATAGAATATTAAGAAAAATTGCGAAGAAAAGAAAGAATATTTGCAATTGAAGTACATGCCTTTTTCATCTGAAATACTTAGATTATTTCAACACACACACACACACGCACATTCGCTTGCTCGCTCACTTGTTTTCATTCACTCACTGACTCACCCTCCCACCCACCCACTCTCACCTACTCACTCATTCTCAGAGGTTTCTCAGAGGTGGGCATTCTCCGTATTTTTCCAGAATTCCGAATTTTTTTTCCTACCGTAGAAATTCAGGCACCAGTAAAATAGTGTACCCTTCAATTACTCCAATAGGGCAGAGATGGGCACTCTCCGGATTTTTTGGGGGAGTTGGCCCATCTCTGCATTCTACATTGGCAGTTAGTTGCATTATTGATTACTTTTTTGGGGTCAAATGTTAAGGGTGCAAAGGTTTTTTTCATTACTTGTCATGTTTATATATTATTCTCTTAATTTTTCCTACCATTATTACCATATTTTGTAATTACGGTTATCGCCAACATCACCATTATTCTTTTTTATTTCACAGAAGCACCTCAAAAATAAATGGCAGAGAATATGTGCCTTTTCTAGCGGTGGACAGAAAAGAAAAGTTTGCATTCCCCATTAGATTTGAGTAAGTTCAGTCTGCAAGCAATTCAATACTAATTCCCAAATATGGTTAAAATATCGTTCTAAATGAACCAGTGCCAGAAAACATTTTAAGACTTTAAAGCAATTATTCAATGAAAAGTCAAATTTACACATATAATTTTTTATGTACTAAAAGGTGAAGATCACTAAATGAACCAGTGCAGAAAACATTTTAAGACTTAAAAGCAATTATTCAATGAAAAGTCAAATTTACACATTTCATTTTTCATGTACTAAAAGATGAAGATCACTGCTTTGTATTGCAGGTGTTTTTATTTCAAGGCTGTGAATATGAATTTGTCATAGTTGTAGATCATATGTACTTCATTTGTTTGTCAGATTTAAAACTATTTGTTCAATAATGCAGAGACAAAGATGGCAAGCTGGCACTATCTCCAAAACAGAGACAGAATTTTGGCAAGTGGGCTGCTCCAGAGTCTTTCTGTGATGACCCTAAAATCATCATAGCTGTTTCTAGTTTTAGTATCAGACAGGTAAAAAGGCCCAATGTGCAGTTGTTTGTTCTTTTTTCTGTACCCCTTATTCAGACTTATTAAAGTCAGAAAAACTTTCTAAAATTTGTTATCTCGGGAATTTTTACTATCAATCTCTGATATGAAGAACATGACTATTTCACATACTAAATTAGATTTCTAGAGCAGAGAGACATGAGCTATAAGTGAAAGAGAATAAAATGTATTTTGTGACAGTCATAGATGTACAAGAAGGTCATTGTGATCTGAAAGAAAAAAAAAAATAATGTATGCCCAGATACAAGATCTGATCCAAGATAAAAGCTAGAGATTTACAAGATTCAAAGAGATCTTGCTAAAAAATTGTAGTCATTCTATTCTAAAAATACTTTGATAAAAACTTCAACCAAGGATTTAAATCTAACTTTGGTATGATCCCTACACTAGACTCAGGGAGCTTAGGCCAAAATAAAAGGATAATTAGAATTCTAGATCAAAGTTGAAACTGCTTTCTTAATAAGTCTTTCTAAATCATTCAGAATAAGAATTAAGATGTGAACAGCCACATTTTGTCACTATTCTTAGACCTGCAGCCTAGATTTAAGGTAAAAAGGCTAACATCAATCAGCTGGAGCAAAAAATTAAAAACCAACATAATATCTCATTCTTGAAATCTGCTTGCCCGAATAAAATTTAAAAATCCAATTGAGTTTTCACGCAGATGTTAGTTGATCCATAAATTGAAGTTTGATTAGAATGACCTGCACATTTGTCATTTGATATGAGGTGACACACTATAGCTACAATTGTGGAAAAATGTAGGCTTTTTTCCTAAGGCCAGTTTCCATCTCTGATTTTTTTTCCTTTTAAATGTATAGAAAAGCAGCAGTGTTTTCCTGCTGAAGAATGTATTGAAATTTTGATTTTAAAAAGTCCTCAAATTAAAAAAAAAAAAAAAAAAAAATTAAGATATGCTATTAAATTGATAATGAAAAATTGATTACTTTTTGGTTGCAGACCATTGTCTCAGATTGCAGTTTTGTGGCATCCCTTGCTATCAGTGCTCAGTATGAAAAACGGTTTAGAAAAAAACTTATTACAAAGTAAGTCTAAAGTTACCTTATGTTTAAATTTTTTTTTTCATCCTTTTTTTGTGACAAAGTTCTAGTCTATAAGCATAGCTTAGGAAAAAAAAGTAAAACTATTTGTTTAAAATTCTAAGAGAAAAATGCAGGTTGCAGTTTTGTGGCATCCCTTGCTATCAATGCTCAGTATGAAAAACGGTTTAGAAAGAAACTTATTACAAAGTAAGTCTAAAGTTACCTTATGTTTAACTTTTTTTTTTCATCCTTTTTTTGTGACAAAGTTCTAGTCTATAAAGTCTATAAGCATAGCTTAGGAAAAAAAAGTAAAACTATTTGTTTAAAATTCTAAGAGAAAAATGCAGATTGCAGTTTTGTGGCATCCCTTGCTATCAGTGCTCAGTATGAAAAACGCTTTAGAAAAAAACTTATTACAAAGTAAGTCTAAAGTTACCTTATGTTATTTATTTTTTTCATCCTTTTTTTGTGACAGAGTTCTAGTCTATAAGCATAGCTTAGAAAAAAAAAGTAGAACTACTTGTTTAAAATTCTAAGAGAAAAATGGAAATTAAATTCTAAAGATGTTTTTTCATTCTTTCAAATTTAGGTAAAACTTCTTGATTGTTGATAATGTTAATGTTTTTTTGTATCTTACTGGTGACATTGCAAAACTTAAAAATAAAATGTCTTCTATATTTTCTGCTCTTACTCATCCATATACTTCTCCTCAGTATAATATACCCTCAGAACAGAAATGGTGAACCTGTGTACAATCCATGCGGCAAATACATGGTCAAACTGAATTTGAATGGTGTTTGGAGAAAGGTGAATTTTTAAAGTTAACAGTGGTAATTCTTAGTCTTATGAAAATTTTCTGGTATTTTTTTTCCATTTTTTTACTTTACAGATTTTAGCTCATGGTAAAAATGACAAAGTGTACAATATATTGTACCTGTTAAGCTTCTTGAGAACATATGATCAAAGATTTCTAGTTGCAATCAAGATGGCTGGTATCTTTCAAATCTGGCATTCACAGAAATAAACTTTATACCTTCAATTAGAAAAAAGGCTTTTTTTGTTCATTTTTTTTATTGACTTCTGCTGATGTAGACTTTTTTTTCAAAAGTTATGATTTCCTTACCTATGAAAGTGAAATGTCTGAAGAAGAAAGCTATTATGGGGACAAATAGAAGTGCTTATGCTTTTTTATCGCCTTGTCCTCAGGTTGTAATTGATGACTATTTACCTATGGCCAAATATGGTGATTTATTATGCTCTTTCTCCAACAACAAAAATGAGTTATGGGTGTCACTGCTTGAGAAAGCGTACATGAAAGTCATGGGTGGATATGATTTTCCTGGATCAAACTCGGTAGGTTAGCGAATCTCATGAACTCCAGCATTTGTATCATATACACTGCAAAGTCTAAATGCTCTACTATCCCATGTACCTGTTTACTTCTAAAAATATCATTTACATATAAGTAGAGAGGTCATATCTTGTCTTAGATACTTGTTACACTTGGAAAAAAACTTAAGGAAATACAAAAGGCTTCTGTGATTATGTAAATGTGATGATATTGACAAAGTTTATCGCTCTTGTAATGTTAAACGGTGTAAAATAATGAATATTTGTATCTACAGGGCCCTATTTGATTACATTTGATTGCTGCTTTTTTCATTGTGTAAATTAATTACGAAATAATTAAACAGCCATTTTCATTTCATGGAATTAGAATTTTTCACAGTAACAATCTTTCCTTTTCAAGAATATTGATTTGCATGCACTCACTGAGTGGATTCCTGAACGTGTGGCAATCCGACCTGGGTCTTCAGAGTTTGACAAAGACAGGGAATTCAAAAGATTGCTTGATCGCTTCCACAAAGGTCATTGTCTGGTTACTGTTGCAACAGGAGAATTATCTGAAGCTGAAGCTGATCGAGCAGGCCTTGTTCCCACACATGCTTATGCTATGCTTGATGTAAAAGAACACAAGGTGAGAACCTGGACTTTACAAAATAGTTCATATTCAAATACAAAATGGGATGCAATACTCCTGTTTGTTGCAATAAATGTCATATTACATAAGAAATGCAACAATGGAGAGATGTAGGATTAAACATTGTCGCTTATCTTATTTTCATTTTAGCTATGAACCTATATCAAGTTCAAAATTGCTGGATGAAATGAATTTTGCTAAAATTTGCTACAGTGTAAAAAATAAAAAAAAAAAACCTCGTACATGCATTTTTTGCAGAGATTTGATTCATAGTATCAAATAACTAGAGCATTGCCAGTCTCTTCTAGATAAAAAATTTGTACTAATTTCCTACACTTTCCTCATTCAATTTTCTTCATGTTCACTTTCTATTATTAATAACTTTCCTACTCTAGGGCCTGAGATTGTTCATGCTAAAAAATCCTTGGAATCATTTACGATGGAAAGGACGTTATAGTGAGAAAGATATGGGGAACTGGACATCAGATTTGCAACGGGCTCTAAATTATGACCCAACAAGCGCTCAGATGTTTGATAATGGTAAGTCAAGGCGATCAGTTTTAAAGTTAAAATATGCAAAATAAATCAATGGCAAAATTTTGTGAAATGGATTGTCTTTAGCTATTGCTTTTTTTTTCTCTGCTGAAATGATTAGTTTCAAACTTGAAGGCTTGGGAAACTACCAACCAAAGACTCGTTTATTGATTTATTATCTTTGAGCACAATCATTGAAGTTAAATCAATGCCAGTGCTAAAATCTGTGAAAAAGACATTCAGGTTAGTAAATTCAGTGTATGTGTGTATATATATATATATATATATATATCTCGCAGAGCCTGTAAGCTTTGTCAGAATCAAAGCTCCCATCCATAAGCAGGTGATTTATCACAATAATTTTAAAAAATGTCTGGTACAGGACAGTGATATTCTTTTTCATGAAAAAAATTGAATCCAACATAGAATATGGCCTATATGATCTTTTCTTTTCCTTTTTTTAGACTGCAATTAAAGAGAAAGGCAGGCTAGACTTTGTAGAAGTTCATCTCAAACACTTATCTGCTTAGTCTCACAGTCTAAAATGACTCATGAGACCCTCATGAAAAATCAAGTATCATGTCAGAGTTATTACTTTTAAAATTGTTAATTTTTCTTGAATTCCAATCATTTCTTTGCATCAAAAATAAATTTCTTTCCCATTAAGAACTGATTCTACATACCCAAATTCTTTTACAGTTTAGACCTGTTTTGCACAGTTAAGTTTTAAAAATTTGTGAGTTTGGTGGGAAGAGTTGATCAGATTTATTGTTGTTTTACTATTTTGCTTTCTTTTTCTAGCATTCAAACATATTTTTTCTATCTTATTCAAATTCATTGATATTATAAACAAATGGCATTGCGCAATACAATTATAGGTCTAGCTGAACACTGCTTGTGACAAGGAGTTCTATTAAATAGACTAAAAACAGAAATCATTCCAAATCTTCCAAAAAGGAACAAAAAGTTTTAAAATCTAAATTAAGAACAATTTTGAAACAGCAAGTTAACTTTCTATAGATAGTCAAATTCACAAAATTGACAGTCTATTTCTCAGCAACCTTGCAAAACATCTCTCAACTATTCTTTTGTACCCTTGCCCACAGCTTCTAGAAAAATTTGTTATACACAAACAGCTCAACCAGACAATTGTAGAATTAGTGTCTTATGTAATCAAGGTTAGATAAACATATTGAACAATCAAATAGTCTCATTTATCACCTCCCTAATATGTAAACATCACCAGAACTTTCTAGCTTATCGGGTTACTAGGTAATAAACTAACAACTTCCTGTAAAACTTCTAGAAATCCATAGATTTTGAGAAGTTAAACAAAGAAAGCTAAAACAATAAAATTACTGCTAAACTTAAATAGGCCTAGCCAGGCTGAACTGAAATAATAATAAATATTGCAAGATCTAGACTCAACTCATGACAATTTTGTCACAGATATAGGGAAGAGTATTTATATTCTGTGATGGGGCAGACATTAGAAAAGTAAGACAAAAAACTTGATTGTACAATGAAGCAGTTATGGTTGGAACTTCTGGTAAAATCTAAGTTCCTCCCTCTCATTCTCTCTAAAGGAGTGTTCTGGATTGACTATGACTCTTTGTGTCATTTTTTTGATGTCTTCTACATCAACTGGGATCCTGAGCTTTTTTCGTATACCACCTGCATGCAACAGTAAGTTTTGCCTAACCTATCAATTTTACGTAAGTCATTAATTTGTAGAGTGAAATAAAAAATATAATGGAACACTTAATTGAATCCTTCATAATGCATCTCGTCACTTTTCTTCTCTTTCTAGTTTTTTTCCGCACAGTTGTGTGCATGCTAGGAAAAGACTTAGTTAATGGATATGAATGCATTATTCCATAACATATATGATTTTTAAACACTTGGTATAAGAGTCATGTATATCACCAGTTCTAGAATTAAGTAGCTGGTTGCAATATGATTACCCTTATCTCAGGTCTTTTGGAATAAAACGAAAGTCAAAAACTTGAAATACTATTTAGAGGTAAATGACATGAAAATAATGTATGGTCAGAAATGTTATTTTTGTTAGTGAAAAAACATCAAGAATCAAATAAATAATTATTATAAAATGTATGAGGTTAAAACAGCAAATCTAAAAGAGTTCTTTATACATACATAACCTTTTTAACCCCAACATTTTATGTCTTGGATTTTCTATTTTCCCTTCATACTTCAGTACATGGCTGGCCAAAGAGGGTCCAAAGAAAGATACATACAACATTAGTGACAACCCACAATATAAACTGCAAGTCAAGGGAAATCAGCCTAGTGCTGCTATATGGATTCTGCTCACTCGGCATATCACTGACAAGGTAACTGTTTTAGGCGAAACTTGTACAGAGCTATGTTCAGCTGGGTTTCACTGTATAAATATTTTTTTCTGATCCAAATGAAGTACATGTTTTTCTCTCTTCCAAATAAAAGACATTTTTCTCTATTCCTAATAAACAGAGATGGTAAATTGGATTGCCAAATATGACAGCTTTTCTGTTAATTTATCTCCCAGGAAATGAACTACAATCAAAACAGTTTCTTTATAATGAGAAATTTGCTTTTGATAGCAAAAGCCAATTTTTGTGACTTGAAAGAAAAAAAAACCACTTGATTTACTTTCACTTTAAGAATTTTTGTCCCGGAATTTTGTGTCTTTTAATATCACAACTAAATTGAAAGACAGATTAATAAGGAAACAATGATTAGAAAACTACATAAAATATATAGGGTTTGATATGGTATGGGATTACAAACCAAAACTATGCTCTATTTAATGCAAAGGAAATGATCATGAAAAGAAAAAAAGAAAAGAAAAAAAAGTAAAATTGATAAGCAATTCTTTGGCTACCACAAGATAAAAATATGAATGTAAAGGAAGGTATAAATAATTCTTGAATTTTTTTTCATCATGCTGTTGTCTTTATGAAACAAAAACGCAATGCAACATTATCTTGTAAAATAATTCTCTTTCTTTTATCTTTTTTCAGGCTGACTTTGCAGATAATAAAGAGTTTATTACTGTTCTTGTCTACAAAAATGGTGGTAAAAAGGTTTTTTACCCTTGTAAGTTTATATCAGTTTTTTTTAAATTCATTTATCAAAGTTTAAGATAGTTACATTAACCCCTTCAATGCTTTTGGTGATTTATGTCATATGACAGGGAGATATTTAATTAGGCAAATAAAACAAAAGTTCAATTATTTAAAGTGCTCAAAACATAAAATTAAAGGGGTTAGAGAGAAATAAATAGTTTTTAATAAAACCAGTATGGAAGATTAAAAAAAATTGATCAGAGTTTGATACATCATTTATTAGGTTTAAGATTATTTATAAATATATATGTATATATATATATATATATATATATATATATATATATATATATATATAAATTTCTCTTTACAAAAACCTCTACTTTTCCTTGCATGGCACTCATTCCTTATAAAAAAGGTTGGAAATTGGTTAACATCTTTCTTAAAATAATCTTTGATCTAAAGACTTATTTCCTCCTTGAATTGCATTCGATAGACTTGCTTTTTCAATG
>BLXT01003778.1:663550-674450 GCA_019648995.1 Plakobranchus ocellatus | reverse complement strand
TTTCATTTGTTTGGACCCTTGAAGCGCCATTTAGGAGGCATGGCTTTCGAGACAGAAGATGACCTCATCAGTGAATTGAGGAAGTGGTTTGATAATCTTGACGTTTATTTCTTTCGAGTGGGTATCAATTCGCTGCTGTCGCGCTGGCAAAAATGCATCGATCTCCACGGGGATTACGTTGAGAAGTAGTGGAAGAGTGAACTTCAATCTGTGTGAGTTTCAAATTTATCTGATCAAAACTCTTTGAGTTATGCCCCTTTTCCTGTTTCGTTTCGGACATCCCTCGTACATTATTGGAGAAATCGAAGCATTAAAATCTAATCCGACCATCTCACCAATAGTAAGAAAGAGTAGGTGTAACAATTCACCTTTCTGTACCCTTAGCTTACGAAAAATAAATGGAATAGGTGAGATGCATGAACTATCGCACTGGATTCTGTTCCATCGGTAATATCTTCAATGAGAGCAAAAAGCTTCTTGTGAAGCAAATAATGGTCATGATATAGAATTTCTATCATCATAAGGCAAAGAAATTTTTACAAGATGCACAAAAAAATCTTTTTTCCGAATCTCTTGCTCATTCATGATTCTGTTTACAAGATTGTCATATAGTCTTTTACGGCAGTCGTCCATTTATTCGTCCACTTATCACATTAGTAAATGACTTTGCGGCTGTCGTCAAGCTCGCCAGGGAAATTCTACGCAATATAAATCATAAGATCAACATGACATGAAGTGTTAGTATAATATTACATTCACATTTTAACGTGTTCGGATACTTTGGGATCCTAACTAAAAATGTGGTTCGCCTATCCTCTCAGTTCCACATTTGTTCGAAATGAAAGTTTTCTTTCTGTTGATCGATAGCGTACTCAATTTTAGAACAGCCTTTGCATTCCTTTTTTACCGTGTATTTTTTATGTTTCGTTTCTTAATTTTAATAGGATATGCTTGTCCTGAAATATCCTTTCGTCTATCTACCTCAGATGCCTTGCCTGTGCCAAACAGAATGCAAAATATAATAGAACCGATCCAACGTTGTCCATCTTCGAGTGTAATATAATTGTTCTAAAATATATCTATTTACCCGCGATAATCAGCGCTTTTGGATGTTTCCGAGTCCAGATATTTCAGGTTGAGCAAAAATGTATTATTTGGCCCCCTTGCTATACAATTATCCATCATTGCCAAGTATGCCATCATGTCAGTTACGTCACTTAAAAAAATGAACTACAATTAATTCATTATTTTCTCGTGGCTTAGATCAAAGTCCTCAAAACAGGGAGTTAAGTTTGACAAAAATTCATCTCTCTTGTTCCGGAACCCCTCCCCTGCAAAAGTTATGTACCTGTGGATGTTGATTATGTACTATGTTAGTGCCAGGAGAGGTCACATTTTCACTCTCAAATCGCAAAAATTCGTCCGAAACCCCCTTCTTGGAAAAGTTATTTACCCCCCCCCCCCNCCCCCCCCTTCCATGAAACCCCACCCTTCTGCTTCTGAAATTCTTGATCTGGCCCTGGTCTAGATGCATTTTAACGTGGTGAGCTCGACACATCCTTTTCTTTTGTGCTCATAAATGCGTAGTCTTATTCGCTTTGAACAGTAGCTTACCAATTTCTTTTTGCCTATAAACCGTTTTGAAGTTAACGGATGAACAAAGTGGAAAAAAAAGTGTGTAGCACACGCACACAAACAAAAGAAAGAGAGAGAGAGAGAAAGAGAGAGAGAGAGAGAGAGAGAGAGAGAGAAAGAGCCAGAGAGAGAGAAAGAGAGAGAGAGATGGAGTCACAGGCAGAAACACAGAAACAAAGATAAAAGGAGGACAGATGGAGACAGACGTGAGATAGAGGAGGGAGAGGAGACTGAGACAGATAAAGAGAAATAGGGAAAGAAGAGAGAATGTGAGGTCAAGAGAAGGTGTACCAGAGCGACGACATTAAAATAGCTTGACAGGAGTGTAGAGATATAAAAAACATAAGCAAAGATCAATCATAAATAAAAACAACTTGAAAACGTCCAATGTTAAAATGTATTTTAAGTTTGTTTAGCTGATTTAGCTAGAATGAAAATTATTGCTACTTTATTATCACATCGTATCGTGCTAATGTTTTGCAAATAACTTTTTATAACTATTTTCACCTGGTCTGCTATTCTTCAATTCCTCTATTGCCATACCACATTTTCTAATACTCAGTACTAGAGTGAATTAAAGAAATACTACCCGGCATAATCCTGCGCTACTTTAAAAAATTAGCGGCTACTGCATGGAACATTTTGTTGAGCGGGAAAAAGAAAATGAACTTATAAAAAGAGGGTGATAAAGATTAAAAGGAACGTCAATAAAATTTGCCTAATACGTTCGATTGGAGCGTTGTTTATGCCTTGCACTGTATCGACTCAATAAAAAAGGATAATAAAAAATGGGCAGGCTTTGAACTTGCCAGCACAAGTCATTTGCATACAACATTAAATTGCTTTCTTTTACATTAGAGACCGCTTTAAAGAGGTGGCCCGTTTACCACGTCAGCGCGGTCGTAAATTACTGCCGAGAAACAAAGGAAAAGGATATGAGGAAAATAACTGGCACGCATGTTAAAACTTTGCGTGCTTCTCTCTGCTCCTATGAAATCATGCAATATTAAGTTGACGTAAAATGATGCAGTCTAAGTGTAGATAAAGTTTCATGACCTGCAACACACCTAATTATAATTCTACCTATTTTATAAATTAGCTATAAAGAAATTCAGAGTGTTCTGCTACTATAATTAATCTTTAAGAGTCTCTCATAAAAGAAAGCTCGACATCTATAAAATCTACTGGTCAACGAATAAAAGATATAGATATGAACATTTTCATCTTAGAAATTCGAATGAACCTTAACTTCTCGGTGGATGGGAACTCTTAAATTTTATTGTAATCCTTTTTTAAAATAAAATATTATGATAATTGAACTTGGAGACAAAGTACCTCGAATAATCAGTGCAGGCACTTTTTCTAAAATTACATTTAATATAATGAGAAGAGCCGTCTCCTGTTTCTCCTTTATTACCAAAATTAGATCTTTTTTAAAGTTCATAATATTTCTTTGGTTCACGCATTCGATATTCACTCTCTCTCTCTCTCTCTCTCTCTCTCTTTCTCTCTCTCTCTCTCTCTCTATATATATATATATATATATATACATATATGTATACATCTATCTCGATCTATCTACCCTTTCTTTCTCTTCCCTTGGTATAGGAGACGGAATGTAACACATGTATGAAAACTCCCAGCTCCTTTGAAGCACACGAATTAGCCATATGTAAGAGATTCCACGCATACAATTGATTTGCAAAGATTGTAAATATTTATACGGCAATGAGAATACAAACGCGAGGAAAAGAGATCACCAGATTTTTGGCGCGTTTTAAAAGCCGTTGACTTGTGCAAAAAATAGAAATATCAAAATGACGTGTTGTTGAATATTGCTACTTAATAAAGGGTCTGCAGACTCATACTCACATTTAAAAACGCAAATCAATTTATCTCTGTTTTATCTATACAAAATAAACAATTTTCACTGATTGATTCTCCATTTTAACCTTTCCTTAGTAATAAAGCTAACTACTAAAATAATTGAAATTTAATATTTTTAGTTTCATTTCATTAATATGAAATTGAATGGGCTTATATAAAAGCAAGAAGTACGTACGAACAATCTCAAAATTTTTGCCTTAATTTTCTCTGTTTTCTAGATCAATATCACCGTGAACGCTAATAAATTTTACTGGAAGCTTTTGTTGAAGTTATAGAAACATACCGCACCGTACTATGAAAATTGACTATACTATTACCATGGCTTTTAGCTTAACTCACCGGATGTTCAATCTCTCCCTTTCGTCTCAGAATTTCCGATTTTAGTATTCTGTCGCCACTTCCTGTTCTGTGCGAAATGAAAAAAAA
Source organism: Plakobranchus ocellatus (assembly GCA_019648995.1). NCBI lineage: Eukaryota > Metazoa > Mollusca > Gastropoda > Plakobranchidae > Plakobranchus > Plakobranchus ocellatus. The sequence goes on along the minus strand of BLXT01003778.1, from coordinate 670,502 downwards.
AACTTACGGTCAAAAGAAACAGATCTCCACAGGCTTTTATCCACTTACGTGGATTCATCAAGAGCGGAAGTTACAAACCCGACTATTTAAACTTTTTTCCTCTCTGTCTATAGCAGAGCACGCAAACACTGTGGATATTTTTTGTGTCTGACTTCCACTAGTCAATATTTATTAAACAATTGTGAACTGCTAATAAACCATCATAATTTAATCTGATAGCTAAAAGCGATAATTTTAATACAAGGATTTTAAATACTTTTTATATATGTCATCCATAGTTTGGCGCTGTATTAATATAAAATTAATAAACTATCTAGAGAGGGCTGTTTAATAGTCATTGCAAGTCAACTAAAAAGTAATTGAAGAACAAAATTCGTTAAATTCCTTTGCATAATTGAATACTGCTATGTACTGTGACAGTCACAGTCAGGAATTTTCCAAAACCAAAACTTTTCACTCGCCCAGACGTCCATTGGGACAATCATACTTTGAATGGACAGTGGCATTAACATTATCGTTTAGGAATATGCTGGACCCCAAACATTAACTTGTGACTCTTTTGTGAGTATGAGAAGCATGCAACAATCCTTTGTAGATCACTTAATAAAGAAATCATACTAAATATTTTCTTCCCTATAATTACCTCGAAGTGCCAACTTTAATTGCTTATTCCTCTCCTCATGATGTTTAAAAACGATAGGTTTTGAAAAAAAAATCCTACTTAATCCATGAGATTTAGATAAAAAACATTGCTGAATTTTTATTATATTTTTTATAAAGAGTTCGTCTAACGCGAAGACAAAAGACTTTGGTTGAGTTTAATGAACTAAAGAAAGTATACAAGCATCACATTTCCGGAAAAAAAATTAATACATTTAATCATTAAAGATGATTGAAAGATTGGCGAAGAAGAATTAATATAAACATATATATACACACATAATATATGTGTATATGTGTATATATGTGTGTATGTATATATTTCTTTCACTAAACACTTATTCACAATAATTGAAATTGATGTCTGTACGCATTTAAAAAGATCACTAACAGTATATGGTGTTTCATTTCATGGGAGATTCAGGACACAACACAAGTGTACCAACCATGTTTCTATACTGGAAATATATGAATTTAAGTGTAAGACAAGGCAGATAAAAAGTTATTCAATTTTATTTGCATTTAAAATCCACAGTCATATCTAATAAAATGAAATTCCTAAATATACTTTATAAAAATTTATCAATTTTTTTTATTTTAAGAAATGGTTTCATATTAAACTTTCGCTTTTTAAAATTATATAATAAATACATAAAAAGATATTAACAGTTTTAAAGTAATTGATTCGTTTCTTGAGTATGGAAAGTATAATGCAGTAGTTTCAGTGATTTGATTAATCAAAGTATCGATATTCCGGTTCAGCTTAATTTTTAGCTTATAAAAGAATAGGAAAATGTCTTATTCGACTAGGAATAGAAAAGAAAACACAATCTGGAAAACGCAATGTTGTACAATCGATAGCATTGATATCAAATATACATAATATTGTATAACGTTTATTCTAAGTTTAGATTTTTGATTTGGTCAAATTTTATAAAAATTTTTGGAATCCCTCCAACCTCCTACACCTCCCTTCCCTTTTTTCCTTTTTCCCCGTGAAATAATTAGCATCTTGTATTTTTTAATCCGGACTGGTGAATTGTGTGTGTTTTCGATAAGTCTACTCTTTTTAATAGCTGTTAATGCTTCTTTTTAATACATTTAATTTAAGAGGAGTACAAAAATGGTTTCATAAATATTTGGTATAGTTTTATACGCCTTATTTTGATAGTGGGGAAACTAGAACCTACATAACAAAGATTAGAGCGAGGATGATCTGATACAATAAGCGATTTATAATATTAAATTAGTTTGATACCAAGACTTGAGTAAGCTCTACGCGATAATAAGCGCCGAAAGATCTAACTCAAATTTGTGAAAAAGAGTTAACTTCTCCTTCTCAGGTGTCCCGTCTGAAACAGACATTGGCGATCATTTTCCTCCATTCAAACCTGATCTAAATGAACCTTATAAAACTGTTGTTACTGCCTCCAGTGCGTTTCCCTTCAATCTTTCGGTGATTGCTTAATGTTCTAAACCTTCTTTATGTTGGCAAATGAATCCTCACAATTGTAGTTGTCTTCGTATTGTGGTTTTAATTAATGATCACTAAAGATTATCCTCTTTCAGTAACGATTCATTTCCGTCCTTGGTATCCTCATAATTCTGATGGTGAATCGCATTTCTATTGCTGCCAGTTTTCTCTCTTTTTTCTTTTTTATTATCCAACACTAATAACCATATAATAGCAATGACCATACAAAGGCAATATCTTTTTTATTACCCTTATTTTTGTGCCCATACTTATATTTCTTTTTTTAATCAGGATTGATTTCATTTTTTTTTTTTGGAATGTATCTTTGGCCATAGGTATTGTTTTACTTATTTCACTTGTGAATCTATCATCTGAAATGATAATATGATATTGTGCATCTATCATCTGATATTTCAATTTTGTAACTTGTTTGATTTTTTTCACCTTTGCTAACGCAAGAGCATTTGTGAGGTTTGAGGATTTCTTTGAAATCACCATACATTCTATTTTCTCACATTCAAAAACAGGCCCATTCCTTCGCTCTCTAAAACAATAGTAGCTAAAAGTTTTTGAAGCAGTTCATCAGATTATGCTACTAAAACTGTATCATCTGAATACCGAAGATGATTAAGCTTTTCTCCATAAACTTTCAAGCCTAATATGTCCTGTAGATACCTTAAGATTATTTCACTTTATAGATAAAAAAGATAAGAGGACATATTTCAGATCTTTGGCTCTAATCTCTTTCTATGGATTTCAAATCACTGTGTTCTCTTCAATTCTTACAGATGCAGTTTGATTCCCAACATAGATTTCTAATTGCTTTTATATTGTGAATGTCTAATTTGCTAGAATATGAAACAGCAGTTCATGTTTTACTTTGCCAAATAGAATACTCAATGAAGCGGAGAAGGAGATCTTTTTGCATTTCTATATACACCTTCCCTGACAAAGTGAATATTGCATTTCTAGTCCCTTTATGAGGCATACAGCCAGACATTTTGCTGATGTCTCTGGTCTTAGAGTCTTGCGCATTCTCTGCATCAAAATATGCAACAAGAATTTGAAAATGACTTATTGAGTGATTCATCTGGGAAGTTCACATCCTGTTGCCTCTGGTTTTTCAGGCTTTCAGGCAGTAGTTTTTATTACCAACTAACATTATTATGACTGGGTCGCGGTCTGAATCATAGTCGGCTCCCGGCAGTGATCTGGGTGTTTAAATGCCGTTTCGGAATCGTTACTGAATGAGAATATAATCCATCGTGTTCCTACTCCTACTAACATGGGTCGTCTATATCCACTGTCACTTAGAATGGTTTTGAGATGGTATTTTTTATGATAATAACCATTGATTTACCATCATTCAATTAGCTTACGCCCACGTTCAGTTGATGTCCCTTATGCCACTGGGCCCAACGCATCTTCTACTCTTTCATCCCCAACTTTTGCATTTGAATCCTCTCTTGGATTCGAATTTCAAACAAAACCCCTTAACGTTGTTAATTGTGATTTGTGTTTGCTTTTGTCTCATGGCTATTCTTAGGAAATTATAGCAGGTGTTAAAATGTACGGGCTCTCCGCTAACCTTTGTTTTGTAACCAAATACAAGACAGTGGGGGACTGCGAATAGCTTTGTTTTAATTCGGATCTTCCACCTTATCAATTTAAGATTTTGATGGAGTTACCGATAGCTCGCCGGATGCAGTTTAACGTCACTCTAGGGCAACTGATTGAGTCACAAACATGTAATGAGACAATGCCAGACAATGGCGGACATTGACTTCGCCCTTGGGCCAACAAAGAAAAAAAAAGCAGCAGCGACGAAAACGCCAGTTCTGACATTTTCTGGGCCGATAAAATAGCAACGACAAAGATACAAGTATTTAATCCACGTTGGCGATAACACAAAACAGAGCAACATCCGAGATCCGTGCTCTCAAGTTAAATTTTCAACGAATGATTAAGAGTTGACGTGCGTTGCATTTTTCTTGAAACAATGAAAGACTGATGGCGTGTACTTGCGATTATCAAAACTAAGCACCAAACAAGCTGATGCTTCACTGAAGCTGAAGTCATTTTGAAAATAACGAGAAACTCGTTTCAGATCACGGGGGAATATAACGCAGTTTATGCACGTCTCAGGTATGATCCGTACCCGATTGTTAGGTCAACATCAAACTCCTGTTTTAACAAGACCCTCTTTGCGTGGGAGCATGTCTATGTTCATTAGGCTCTATGTTCCCTAAGCTCTATGTTCTCTAAGCTCTACAAGATAACCAAAAGTCACCTAATGGTCAGAACGACCACTTGTCAAGCAATGGTCAGCGAGCGTGACAGTGCATGAAAAATTGTCAGAATGTTCATTGGTCAAGCAATGATCGAAGTGACCAGTTGGCAAGCAATGGTCACAATGTCTTGTGGTCAAGCAATTGTTAAACTGACCAGTGTTGAAGCGTGAGTTTGTAATGAATTTGACGTGAGAGAGAGAGAGAGAGAGAGAGAGAGAGAGAGAGAGAGAGAGAGAGAGAGAGAGAGAGAGAGATGCAAACGGATGGACATACATACATGCATACATACAAACAAAATACAGGTAGGAAAAAAAGACCAACAAATAAAGGACTATGTGGAATCCAATTACACGCAGTGAGACATAAATACAGTGTTACGCAAGTCTCGTATTATAATCGAGATAACACATTTAAAAATCTTTTTGTCCTTCCCATTGACTTCCAGAATGAGTAAAGACTGCCGATGTTTGTGAATTTATACCTTGCTGTCTCAAAATTATTCCTCTTTACGTTGAAATATCTGCAAGACTTAGCAGCATTTATTCTTCTATCTATTAAAAATAACCAAGTCCTTGTAACAGGCAGTGTTCAGCTAGCTCTATTAACTGAAACGCACACTGATACTTGTAATATTAAAAAAAAAGGAGTTCAACCAAAGATTTTCACGCGAGTTGTTGCTCAGTTTTAAGTGCATAAGATCAAAGGGAGGCCAAACTACACACTGCCTTAGGTTGCGTTCAGAGATTCAACGGCGCGCTGACTTTTTTAAATTCAGAAATTGATTTGCAATTAAGCAAGACCGTTCTGTTCTACGATGGCTACACGAAAACTATCCGACTTTTGACTGGATAACAAGTTTTAAAATATTTTAGGCATACTAGAACATTTCCACCACGACACGAACGCTGAGACGGTAGCACCAGCCAATCCAACATATGAGGAAAAAGACTTTTTCAACTCTGCCCAAAAATGAATGTCCACGATGAAGGAATACAGAGAAGGAAACACAAGATGGCGTCGATGAAAGCACTGCTTCATCCAAAAATACCTCACTGAAGATGTTTCAGAAGTCCAAATGCAATGTACGAGGGATGTCCGTAAAGAAACAGGAAAAGGGGCATAACTCAAAGAGTTTTGATCAGATAAATTTGAAACTCACACAGATTGAAGTTCACTTTTCCACTACTTCTCAACGTAATCCCTGTGGAGATCGATGCATTTTTGCCAGCGCGACAGCAGTGAATTGATACCCACTCGAAAGAAATCAACGTCAAGATTATCAAACCAATTCCTCAATTCACTGATGAGGTCATCTTCTGTCTCGAAAGCCATGCCTCCTAAAAGGCGCTTCAAGGGTCCAAACAAATGAAAGTCAGAGGGTGCCAGGTCTGGACTGTGGGCAGGATGAGGAAGAATTTCCCAACCGTAGCGCTGCAGCCATTGCTTTGTAAGGTTTGCTGAATGAGGGGTCGCATTATCGTGCTGAAGCACAACACCCCTTCTCAAGAGCCCAGGTCTTTTGCGACGAATTGCTTCTTTAAGGCGGTCAAGAGTGCTGCAGTATCGGGCAGCATTGATACACTGACCCTGTGGCAAAATGTCTAAGAGGATCACACCTTTCGCATCCCGATACTGCAGCACTCTTGACCGCCTTAAAGAAGCAATTCGTCGCAAAAGACCTGGGCTCTTGAGAAGGGGTGTTGTGCTTCAGCACGATAATGCGACCCCTCATTCAGCAAACCTTACACAGCAATGGCTGCAGCGCTACGGTTGGGAAATTCTTCCTCATCCTGCCTTTCGAGACAGAAGATGACCTCATCAGTGAATTGAGGAATTGGTTTGATAATCTTGACGTTGATTTCTTTCGAGTGGGTATCAATTCGCTGCTGTCGCGCTGGCAAAAATGTATCGATTTTCACGGGGATTACGTTGAGAAGTAGTGGAAGAGTGAATTTCAATCTGTGTGAGTTTCAAATTTATTTGATCAAAACTCTTTGAGTTATGCCCCTTTTCCTGTTTCTTTTCGGACATCCCTCGTATATACGCCCAAAGATTAAGTTATATTGGGCGATTTGAGCGATTAATATCAACAAGTCATGTAGATCGATCTAGCAGCTTTTCAAAACGTTAAGCAAGCATCTTTTCAAAATGTTTATACTAGCACCTTTGCTAAACATAAATGATAGCATCTTTTCAAGGCGTTTATCCTTTAGAGCGGGTTTCATCGCCAGTACGGAGGATGTTTGTAAAACATTTATTGAGAAGAATTTTGGACTCTTCCCCTCCTCCAAATGCAGCTTTGCGCGAGGGCTAATCGAAGCCAAGGTCGTCAAAAGAAGAGAAGGCTCATAGCCTGAAAACCTTACCGACTCTATGGCACAATAGTTAATCGTATTAGAAGAAACAGTGCATCCGAAGTTTTTTTAAGGTATGTAATTTACAATGCGAAATGTCATTCGTATCGGGAGAGCGAGCGAGACGAGGGGAGAAAGAGAGAGAGAGAGAGAGAGAGAGAGAGAGAGAGAGA
>BLXT01003778.1:579803-590341 GCA_019648995.1 Plakobranchus ocellatus | reverse complement strand
AGTTTTTTTGTCGCCTAACCCCGGTGTTCTGCTTTTTAATCGTGTGAACCTCTTGTTGCAGTCAATGTGATTAAGTTATTTACTGTGGTTGTTGTTTATGTTGTGTGTATTCTCCCTGTCCCGTTGACAGGCTGTGTTTGCCCCGACACCCAAATGCAATCTCGTTAGCAAAGGCGAACAAATCAAACAAGTTACAAAATTCAAATATCTAGGTTACCTCATAACATCAGATGACAGATGCACAAGTGAAATGAGTAAAAGAATAGCCATGGCCAAAGATACATTCCCAAAAATGTTACCAATACTGGCAAATAGAAACATAAGTATGAAAACCACTATTACTACCACTACCATTGCTTCTACTACCACTACCATTGCTTCTACTACCACTACCACTACCACTACCACTACCACTACTACTACTACTACTACTACTACTACTACTACTACTACTACTACTACTACTACTACTACTACTACTACTACACAAATATAAAAGCAATAATAGGTTTAACCTAGATGCGGATCAAAATTATAAGCAAAGCCAAATCAAAATATTTGCCGTTCCAAGTCTAAATCTAGTCTCATTTCACAGCAATCAATTGTCACTTGCGCCCCCACTTAAGAATTTTATGTCAAGCAAATTCACAAAAATTACAAGTCGATTGATAGATATCATATCATGTTATTAACAAACCTATAAGGATCCAGTGATATGTAGAAAATACCGCATCAATTATCAATATCAATTACATGAGTTTGTTAAAATCAATCGTTACATATTACAATCTCTTTACATTGTGTTACTAAAGTACACACTGAGACAAGAATTACTGTCATCATCAAGCAGCAGCAAGTACTAACAAAAAACAAGAAAATAAGTTTTAAAACAGAAATTTATATAAAAAATTCATTAATCAGGCTAAATGTACATATTTTAAGCAAGTGCATCAGCATATAAGTGAGACTTCAAGTTACGTTGGGTCGTGTTAAACACTGTAAATTATACAATTACTGAATACGACTTAAGAAATTTGCACCAACATTCAGACATGTTGCCGACATAGAGCCATCACCCGTATGTGTTTCATCAATAACGGTGTCCCTCATGATGTATCACTTCAGTAGGTTGACGTTGAAGGTTTTTTTCATGTTCACGTTGATGTGGTAACCAGTAGCATCAACAGTCGTCAGAAAGTCGACCAGTCCTCTTACAGCACAAGCAGCTTGTTCACTCACAAACTAGAATAAACTCCTTGTCGCTCGCGCAGAACTTCCCTCGCCTTGCCGTCCGGTCTTATTAGTACTTCTGCTTCACTGGGTTTTCTTTAGCTCAACTCGTGGCTTGACTTCACATCTGACTCCTGGATCTCTTTCGTCTATAACACCTTAAGATATGCATGGGGCCACATACGGTTTTCCCATGAGCAACTCGAACGGCTCAAAAACGTGTCGATTCCTGCGGTACCTCCCTGTAGGGGAAGAGGATGGGATTGATGTAAGAATGCATCTGCCGGATTGCTCAAAACACACACGGCGAAGGCATGTTATGATGTTTTGAGGGCGATATTAAACCTCAACACAAGGCGATCCCAATCATCGCGTGGTAGAGTGTCGTCACCTTCTACTTGATCCTTTGGCCACTCAACACCTCCGCTGCACTATCCAACCGGCGGTAATTGTCTACCAGCACCTCAACCACCACCTCAGCATCAATTTCCCGTAAAGGAACTGTCTCTGCATACCTAATGACATGGTCCAAGAAAGTTAAGATAAATCTGCGCCCCGCCTCACTTGGTGGGTTGATAGAGCCAAAGATCCCAATCACCACACGCTTGATAGGCGCATAATCAGGTGAACCCTTTCCATGGGCACTCTCAGCATGATACCTCTCTCCACTGTTTGCTGACACATGTCGCTGTCCAACCTTGACAAATAAAAAATTCTCATGACTTGTTCTCTGTTTACCTGTTCTTGTTGAGGCTGATCAATTGGTCACGATCAACTCCAGCGTGCCTCTCTACTGTGGGCACTAGCAACGGTCTAGTTATCATCTCACGCAAGGCTAGAGTTCTGTTCTGTTGCACCCACCAACACAGACATATCACTAACCTGAGAGCGTCTCGCTCCTTCACTTTTATAACAATGACATCAGAGATAGCCCACGGATACCCAACGCCTTTATTTAACCACGCAAGTAAGGCGTTCTGAGGTCGAACACTACTTTCTCGGCCAGCAACGCCACATTATCGATCCTTATCAAACGAACAACTCTCACCAGTCGGCTGGCTCTTCTCGACCAGTCCCTTGCGCACCACAAAAGCTTTACATCCAGTGTACTTTATCATGTCGACTTCTCAACCGGCTATCCCTTCTCAAAGGATACGCAAACTGAGATTACTCATCCTCGCTGAATTTCCCACGGCGGGTCAGTTTGTCACACGTGGTAGAGCTTTCCCGCTCACCACTTGAACATTCCATCATTCATTCCACTGCAGATTAGTTTCTCAGGCCTTGTCGCGGCACCGCCGCTATCACTCTTACACCCGCTCTCTTCGCAGAGGGTCTTGAATATGTGCAGTCATGAGCGATATGACCGTTTCTCTTGCACTTGAAAGAGAACCGCTGATTGCTCGTGCTCGTCTCAAGCTTCACTGCACGTTGGACACTGCCAGCTCTCTTCTCAGATTCACGCGGCCGCTCATAGTCCAGCACAGGTCAAGCACCAGATTGCCTAGATCTATGTGGTTGATCACAGAGGTTTCGTTTACGGGCTTAGAGGTACAGATTTATATCATTGCCCACACTCGCCAGAACTTGAATGAATTTCTCCCCCACATACACCGCCAGATCCTCCGGGCAAGCGTCCACTATTTTTTACGGAAGAAAACACCCCTCAGGTCTCGTAAGTTTACTTTGTTGAGTTGTTAGACACATCGGTTTAGATATGTCTTGATCCTCAATTTAAACATTCCGGCACTCTCGTCTTCCTCCATTTTACATATTCGGAACCTGCGCCGGTATCCATCCTCTGTCAAGTCGTATCTCTTCATTAGTGCCTTCTTAGTGCCTTCTTAACCTCTTCATTAGTGCCTTCTTAACCTCTTAATAATTCAAGGCTTTGGCCTATGAAGTTTGCCCGTAGGGATCGAGAGCCTGTCCAGTCTGGAGTGCACTCATTGAACTGCCCAGGTCATCGACTCATTTCTGCGAATCTTTCGACCCGTGTAAATCACCTGCTCAGATCACCTTTTCGTTCCACACATTAAGCTTAGTGCAACCAGGGGGAAATTCCAGCGATGACGTCTTTTTTCAGTGACCCTAACCTGCATTGTCACGTGTTTTAGCCGAAATGGGGCACTCATGTAAACAAAGCTAAAATTTCCGTTAGATCTAAACTTATAAACTGTACAGTATTTAAAGTCTTAGAATTTCATTATATACCCGTATTAAACATTTCGAAACGGAGGAAAGGCTTTTTGAGTCAGCCTTGAAATCTACAGGGACACTCCGGTCGCGGGCTCGAGCCCCGACATCGGTGCCCAGACCTGACCGAGGGCCTTAAGCCTGAGATCATCTTGTTGTGGACTGGCTATATACAATAACCCCCCCCCCCTTTTTTTTTGAGAATTAAAAAAGAATTAAAAAAAAAACAAACAAGAAAGTAGGCACCTAAAACCCGCCTGGCGAGCTTAGATAAAAGCAAAGCAACCAGAATCAGACGAAATTTACATTTAAATTTATTCAAAGTTCCTTTCAATAGAGTTTTCAAATAGCTTTTATATCATGTTGGAGAAAAATGGCAAGTAAGAAAAAAGTGACGGTTTCAAAATTCACAGCGACGAAAATGTATCGGCCGAAAAAACTGTTATTACTGACAGCGCTATCTAATACATGGCTCCCACATACTCATTTGCATAAATGAATGCCGATTAATCTCAAATATCTTTAGTCTCGATCGGACTTGAAAAAGTGAATAAAAAATCCTAAGGTTTTCGAAAAAAATTGCTATATTTGAGCATTTTTTTTTCAAATACCGACAATAAAATTATTTCATTCGCAAAAGCATTCAATTTTCTTTTTAATATACAAACAAATTGTTTACGAGATCGTCACGATGTAAATTTAACCGACGAAAGGAAACAACGACCTTGTCGTTTCCTGGCTATTTCAGTGTCACCCTGAACCTGTATAGTGAATGCAATAGCGAATCTAGGCGACGATCAACTTGAGTAGGCGATGTAGCCTTTTGCATATTCACCTTTCATAATAGACACATCGATAAACAAACCTCAGTGATAAATAAGTTTATGCTTTTAGAATTATTTGTATGTTACGGCAAGACTTATTGAGATAACCTGGGGTTAGGCCCACCTACTTCTAGATCTATCTTCACATGCTACCGATAAAAAGAAGCGGCAGTGGGCCAAAATATTTTGTAAACAGTGCTACTTTCACACAAAAATATACACAATCTTTTGAATCTTATGGCCATTGTGCACATCCAAGCCCCATTTCCGCGTTTATATACTTGCGTCACAATCCAAGGTCGTGACCGAGTGAATATTCCAAAAAGCCTGTGGGTTTTTCCCCTTGAGTGAAATTGGGAAATTTTGGTAACTTGTCCGGATCATCGGTCCCATCAGCTGAACTGATGTCAGGATCAATCTTTACACCGCAGCTTGAATTCGCAATTTCTCCGGCTCTTTTTCTTTCTGTCTTTCCGCTTTTCTATCCCTCGCCTGTTGAGCGCGTCCTCCTTCTCACTTCAATTGAAATTCTCTTTCTCGTCGCTTCAATTGAAATTTTCGCCTCAACTGAATTTCCCTTTTTTCTCGCTTAAGTTGTCCTCTTTCTCTTTCCGTTTCACCGCTTTCTGCTTCTCTTTCTTCTCTCTGGAGCTCTCTCTCTCTCTCTTGTTCGGCGAGTCATTCAAGTTATTGATTCAATTCTTCTTCTCTCTTTTCGCCCTGGACCCCAGTAGGTTGGCCTATTGCACATTTTCCTCTCTCGAGCTTTTTACGATTCTTACTGACTAGCAGCTTTTTGTAGATTGGATCTAGATCTTTCGACCTTTGTCCTTATGCATCTCGTCGAGGTCGCCAAAAAGACTGTGTGCTGTTTAGCTATAGGTCCAGTTGAACACTGCCTGTAACAATGAATCTAGTTAAAAAATAGAACAAAGAACAGAAATCACTCCAAGTCTTGCCAAAAATTGAACGAAAAATTATCATTTAGAATCAAAAACAAAATTCAGAACAGTTGCAGAATTGTATTGCTCTGTAACACCAGAATACTATCATGTAATTTCTTCTTTCCTCATATACAGGACACGACTATTATGTCATCCACTTAATATCTAACAATATCCTGTAACAATGTTCTATGTTTTTTCGAGAATCTTCTAGAAATCCCTAGATATAAAAAGCTATACAAAGGTGAAACAGTAAAATTAATGTAATGCTTGAATAGGCCCACTCAAAATCTGAGCAAACATTACAAGAAATTGATTGATTTATAATTGGTATACCCAGTCAACTATTTATCGGTAATCTCAGGGTTTCTGTTCAATCATCTTCTCTTACAGGCCACTATCAGTTGCTTGAACGAATTAAAACAAAGGTAAAAATCCATTGAAATTTCTAAGTGTATGAAGAGAAAGTTTGTACAAAGCTTCACATAGCACTTCATGGGGAGTATTTCATGGAGCTCGTTTACCCTTCAGCATTCCAATTTTCTCGCCAAATAGTTTGAATGTTGGCGTTTACTTTGGATTAGATAGGACCAACAAATGAGTTATTGTGAGTATAATGCTCTGTGTAAAGCGCCTTTGAATGTTTGTCGACATTCTCGTCTCCTGAATGCCTACGTGAGCGGCAACCCACACAAAAGAGACATTGGCATTGGGTGGACGTTTCCAGATTAAACTGAAAAAGCGCCTGACATCTTTTGTTTGAAAATTTTTATTTTGAATAGCCTGAAACGCTGACAGGCTATGAATGTAGATAGCAAACATTTTTTTATTGACCAGAGAGACTTCACATTTTCGGGAGCGCGAGAACTATGCCCTGAACTCATCGCTTAAAAACAGCGCTAAAAACAGAAGACCCATCTCTCAGGTGCTTTGCCTTCGAGGTTGGTTTTAGTTTTTTGTGTAAAGCCAGTCCACAACAAGGTGATTTCATGCTTTCATGCCCTCTTTCAGGCTCGAACCCGCGACAGAAAGATCTCTGGAGATATCAGGGCGGACTCTCTAGCCACTATGCCACCGACGCCCCCACAGTCTGAGCGATGAGGAAAATGGGCTGAAACTGCAACTGCAAACTTTTCCTCCAATTTAGAGCCGTCAGTTTAAATGGCATAGTGCTTAGAAAATTTATTTAATTTTTTAAAACTCTTTTTGGTAGGCCGTCTAATTAATGTCCTCTTTCTTTTGCTAGGTTTGTGAAAATCAAAGCTTTCCTGGTGCTCCTGAGAAGTTTGATTGATTGGTTTTTATTGGTATACCTATTCGACCATTTATCGGTGATCTCAGGGTTTCTGTACATTCATTTTCTCTCACCGGCCACTATGATTTGCTTAAGCAAATTTAAACAAAGGTAAAAATGCATTAAAAGTCTAACTGAATACGTGAAGAAAAACTTTAAAAGGGATCTGTACAAGGACTCAGATATTTTTAAATATACCGAGTTCCTTTAACTAACCCACAATGCGAGAGGGATTCACCCCTCGAAAAAGTATGTGCATGTCAGTTACATTATGGCATTTACTTCTGGTGACTTGAAAGTCTAGACATTCAGTCAAAATATGTCGGACAGTGTAGAGGCTGGTGCAAGCAAAACAAAAGTCTGTTCCACATAAACAGGTCTTCTACCTGCTCTTTCACCCTTTTGCTGAAGTTTTCACCAAAGTTGGGGAGTACTTCGTGTAGCTTGTTTGTCCCCCCTCAGCATCCCAATTTTCTTGCCATATGATGTGGATGTATGCGTTTACTTTGGGTTTAAGATCAGACTAACAAATGTGTTTTTATGACGACAATGCTGAGTCAAGAGCCGAATTTGTCCACATTCTCATTTCCCCGGATGCCTTCGAGAGACGAGATGTGAACATAGGTTAAGAATTTTCTTGTTTAAGTGCACAGTTGCCTGATCTTCAGCTTTGATTTTTTGGTTTTGAATAGCCTGTGTAAGCTGAAAGGCTGAAACTGTAAATCCCGAAATTTTTCTGTTGATTTCAGAGTCATTTTATTTCTGTAAGCATGAGGGCTATACCCTCAAGCTCAGCGAGAAAAACAGATGACCATTCTCTCAGGCGAGTTGCCATCGAGCAGTCTGAGCAATCTGGCAATTAAAGCCGCAGCTGTAACTTTCCTCCAATCTAGAGCCATCATTGTAAACTTCAGGACCCCACCCCTCATCTTATATGGGTTACACCTCACGACAAACAAGGCACCCACACAGTAGGGTTGGGCCTATCAATCCTTTCAAGCACCGTAGGGCTACAGTTATAAGAAGTAGGGGACAGCAGGAGGAGAAGCAGTACAGGATGATACTTGATAGCGCATGAAAGGAAGTGGGAGAGAAGACAAAGGAAGGTTGAGAAAAGATTATGTCTTCCATGTACCGAAGAGAGGCAGTTGATGGCAGCAACCTGTTTTAACTGCCTCTCGCGACTCGCACAGTGCGATAGTTCGACTCTATCCCAGGTTTCAAATGGGAAGACAAAGAAATCGGAGTCAGCGGGAGCAAAAGCAGACAGGACGATAGCGCATGAAAGGAAGTGGAGAGAGAAGACAGAGCAAGGTGGAGAGAAAGTGATGTTGCTTATGTACTGAAGACATGCCGTTCATCGGCGACAAATGGTCTTGATCGCCTCTTACGACTGGGAGTAGTCCGGTGGAGAATATTTGTTCCACGAGCCCCAACCGGACCAGAATTTAGGATGATAAGATTATTTTCCTCGAGCATTCTCCCCACCTATCCTGGCGGAGTTCCCCCCATGAAAGAGAATGCACGTTGAAGTCGCCCAGCTCTCCGGAACTTGCTCAGAGTTCGAAACAGAATGTTTCGAAACTGCGGTGTTGGGAGGCAGGTACATAGAGCAAATAATTATAGTCTTATCAAGGTTAATTGTGGCAGCTGCAGCATGAAATTTGATTTTCAGATCAACCTCTGTGGAACATGTTCCATTGTTGCTGATGAGGGCCACTTAGCCCCCGCCCCCCGGCTAGACAGATATCCTTGGGGCCTCCTGTCTTTTGGACTTTTCGGCCCTATGCTTGACCAAAGCTTCACTCTTTACTACCCTGGGAATTGAGAGCTGGGAAAATCTTTCTGATCTTTTTTCCCCTTGAGATCTTCTTAGTAATGCAGCAGTCGGCCTTGACTGCTTTATATACCTTAAATATGCATGCTCTTTCTTTATTTCATCAAAGATTGAACTGCTATCGTTTGTCAAATATGCACACATTTAGGTACATGTGCTTTTACTTAATTTGCATTATCTTCAACTTACAAACTTGAGTCCGAAATGTTCACTAAAAGCCATATAAGTGTTGGTAGTACCGGCAAACCTGAAAAACGGAATAAAAAAGTTACTATATTAATTCAGTTTTTAAAAAAGCAATCAGATAACTAGATTTATGCACCATTCAAATGGATAGGTACACGACAAAACGATTGTTATCAGCTGATACCTATAATTGTTGAATATCCACACTTGGCTCTTCGGAAAATGTACACAAGTAGTAAATATAAGAATTTTACAAAAAAAAGAAACTTTTTTCAAGAGACGGTAACAAATACAAAGATATCTCAAACTATTTTTTTCAAAAGCACAAGGCTTATGTGGGCCACGTCGGTCCTACATGACTGCCCTCAGAGTAAGTTTTTATTTATAACGTTTGCGTTTTGATTCAGAATGTTCGAGCTTGGTACCTGAACCTTAGTAACGATATGGAGTTATGACCCTTGAAACAGTTCAAGTTAGTACAACTGACGAGATTCTTTTTTTTTTTTTTTAATTTTGAAGCTCTTCTCATGCACCACTAAAACTGATAGCAGTTTTAATAAATTTTAGGGCTTGGTTTAGAAAATTTAGGGTTGGAATGAATGAATTTAAAACAAACTTATTTTTCACAAAGAGTGAGTTATAAATTAAAAAAAAAAACACTCTTTAGTTACAACATTAAAACATTGCAAATAAGTTTTATGTGAAAGCAAAGGTTATGAAATTTTGGTCATCCTGAAGAAAAGACATCGCTTTTTTAACACCATCGGTTTGTGTCACTCATTGCCGTCTTAAATTCCACATCTGCTGGGTGAGATCGCTGTGACGAACCTTTGGAGACACACGCACTTGTTGGAAAAGTCAAACGTCAACGCCTGTCGAGCGGAGCACTAATCTCCGCCTTTGCCGTAGAGTGAAACCAGGCAGGAAGCGGAAGTGCACACGCCTACTGTATTATTATTACAGGAAGGATAATTGGAAGTTTCCTCACTCTAAAAAAAAGAACCCTGAAAGGGATGGAAGTTATGCATCGAAAGCTACATCGACACATTTTTTTTTCAAAGGCCGAATTTTCAATTCTTATATATTTCATTGTAAACACTTTTATGAGTCAACATGTTTTCAATAATCAGATACCCTTACACAGTGTTGTAGTGGTGATCATATTGTAGAGCATTTTGTACAGATGTAGATCTAGATCTGTTCTGTAAATTTTTTTTATTATGACTATTACATTCGACTGAAAAGAAAGCTATTTAAAATATTTATCATTTATGTCTCTGTCTATGCACAACCGTTATCTTATACATTTTTTTTTACAAATCTTGGTAGATCCAAGTACACAATATACAGCTGCACACAAATTGATTTATTTTACTTTGTATGATTATAGTTATGTCTTTGAAATGGCGAAGCAAAGTCAATTAAGTATCATTAAGGTATTAATAAGATTTTTAATACCCTTATTAACATTACAGGGGTACTCCATCCAAGTAAAAATAAAATTCTCACTCTTTTTTCTCTCTTAGTAGTCTATAGTTACCAATGAAAGGAGATGTTCTGGTAGGCCTACGATCTTCTTTTTTTACAATGTGAACCTAAGCCATCGACTTACTTTATTTCCCTACGCCGCTGGAATGAACTTAGCTGTTGATGGGGCCTTAGAATATTCAACCAAAAAATCGTATGATTATTACATTTCCTGATTTTTGGACGGAACTTCGTTAACACTATTTTATTTAACCATTTATTTTTCTTTTTTGAATCATTTTTCATTCTATTTTAATTATT
Source organism: Plakobranchus ocellatus (assembly GCA_019648995.1). Lineage (NCBI taxonomy): Eukaryota > Metazoa > Mollusca > Gastropoda > Plakobranchidae > Plakobranchus > Plakobranchus ocellatus. Next base: position 580,042 of record BLXT01003778.1, on the reverse strand, counting down.
AATGACAGCTATACGGATATGTTTTGTTCATTCCACAAATCAGTGTGATAATGATTTGAAAATAATCCAGGATTAAGAGTGATTAAAACTTTTCTTTTTTTGCATAGTGGGCAGAATGTATTCTAATTTTATCTCATAAATAATACATAATTATTTTGCAAGCAACTTCATTTCGGAAGTTGAGAGTAAAACCAAGCAAAATATTACAATGCACGAAAACCAATTACCCCCCCCCCCCC
>BLXT01003778.1:526751-540538 GCA_019648995.1 Plakobranchus ocellatus | reverse complement strand
GGGGGGGGGGGGGGGGGGGAAGGGATAATGATAAGTAAAGACATAATGATAGTTAAACAACTTACGACTTAGTAATGTAGTATTTATTGACAGCTCGCACTGAAATTTTTTTTGTAACAAAACGATTAGCTTGTTAAGCAATGACATGTTGCACTTCTGCCTTATCGTCCTTTTCCCGCTATGACTCTTTGAAAAACAGAAACAAAAAACAATAGCGTCAAGTTTTATTAAACAAAAAATAAAGAAAGAAATAGTGAAAAAGTGATGAAGACTCCCTGCCATGAGATCATTTATATTTCATACACAATTGTATTTATCTTAACATGTAAGTAATAGAATTCTTACGTTCGATTAAAAAAAAATACTGAAACGTAATAATTAAATGAAAAATGTAAACGTTTAAATATGCTGTTTTTGCTTTCTTCTGAGGAAAAAAATTGTAAGAAGAGGTATAGTCATCTGTCAGGTACTGTTCGGTCGGTTTTTTTTTACCCTCCTAATTCAACTAATGGAATGACAAGTTATGGTGTCATAGATTGAGATTTACCCTAACTCTAGAACTAACACTTAAGGCTTATAACGATGTCGATGAATTCGCAATGAAATGGAAGGCACCCAAAAACTTAAATAAAGCCTTATGGCCAAAAAAGGCGTTGCTTATAAATTCGTCAAATAAAATACTCGTCAACGTTGAGAAAATGGGCAGACTGGACATGTATTGTTATAATGTCTTCCAGAGTAAAGCTACGTTACAAACCCTTTCCACTGGGAGAATGAAATCACTTTTGTCGCAGTGGCATATTGCATCACCACAGCTCGCATTAATTTGTTAAAATTTCAATTGGTACAGGTTCTTACTGTCACAAACGGTTTTGTGCTATTCAGTTATAGATCTAGCTGAGCTCTGACTGTGATAGTGAGCTCTTTCAAATATACTATAGAACAAAAATCTGTCCAAGTGTTGCAAAAAATTGAACGAAAAGTTTATTAATATGAATGAGAACAGTTTTAGAGCAGCAAGGTAAATTCTTTCAAAATAACTTAGATGTGCAAGCTCACTAACATCGACGGTCTATCTCTCAGCAATTCCTGCAAGCTCCCTCAACGCTCCTTAATAATTTCACAACCATTCGTATATACCACCGCCCACATCTTCTAAGAAATACGAATTATGGAATACACAGGCTTAACAAGGTCCTCAAACATTAAAAGATTAAAGAAGAAATTGCCGTATTATGTAAACAAAATTAGTTAAAAATATTTACCATTCAAATACTCTCATTTATTCTCTCCGTAACACATAAACATCACACGCTTATCTTGTCACCAGAATATAATCTAAGAACTTCTTGTAAATACTTTTCTCACACCTTCGAGAAATCTCTAGATCTAAGAAGGTAAACAAAACAAAAACAATAACAGGACTTGAAAAAACGGGTCTAGTGTACAAGGCTAGATTTAAAGATCGGCTGTTCCGAGTCGATCTAGACTCAACTCACAGCAGTCAATTGTCACAGTGATCGAAGGCTTAACATTTCTTAATTACTTCTTTCGTCTCATCCTCACTTTTCCAGATTTTTTCTTAATTTTGGAAACTATATTACGTGTCTGGAGTTAAATTGTGTTTTTTTGACATCGGATAAAGTTTGTTTGCTTTGGGCAATACGGCAAAAAAGTAAGGTTTTCTATCATATTCGAATCAAACTCATATATGACCACCGTTTGTAAAGAATCCTTGCAATTAGATTTATAAAATTATGAACAAAACATCTTTCTTACCTTGATATTGTCGAAATGATAAATAAAAGAGTAAATAAAGTGAGGTAATTTGAACGGTAAATATATAGCGATCAAGCTAGCATAGCAAGAAACGATTCGGGACAATTTCGATAAATGGACACGCCCAAGTCACAAAAGGTTGTAAAGTGAAAGTCAGTCAGAAGAGAGGAAAGTGGCAGCATTTAAAAGGAAAGGTAAATCAATTAGGTAAAAAAGAAATGACTATTGACGTTGGTACCTATAATAAAGGCATAGACTACGCGTTAACAGAAAGAAGTTCGCCAACATGAAGAGATTTAAATGAAAAAAAAAAATGAAATCAACGCAGCTCACAAAATAAAATACATATTGAATTTGAATGTCCAGCCAGTGGAAAGGTTTGTCATGCGCATTTTCTATCTTAGTCAGATTTCTCCAAACATTAATAGTATCAATGAGTGATGGGATGAGGTTTATCTACACATTTGAAGCCTTGTGAACATGGTTTGGGTGCTCATTTGTGAAATTATGGGGTTCAGTTGAATGCGATACTCAAAAGTACCGCCAAGGCCATCAGCACCGGTACTTACAAATACCATTACCCTTTCGTGGTGATAAATGTGGATTTTACTTTTTTATGTTGCTTTATACAGTTGTTTTTATAACTAAAGAAACTCTGTTCATTGATTTGCATTCATTAAATTCATGGAAAACACGTGTTAATTATATAAGTGAAAAAAAATTCTGTTCTCCCTCTATGCATTGATTGTTGCTTTTATTTCTAAAATAACTACTCTTATTCAGACATTTCCATATCATAAAATGGTTTTGGTACATACCACAAAAATATGGCGTTCAAGTCATTTATTTAACAACAAAATGCCTATAGTAAGAAGAAGCAGCGGCAAGGCAACATTTTATTGGGGAATTTCATAGAAATCAAGAGAGCAGTTTTATTTTCTCGTTTGAGCATAGGCACACATTGCAGTTGTGACATTTACTGTGGGGCCTTGACTGCACACCGTTGCTGCTGCAAATCTCACAACTGCCCCTTTCTTTCTTGTATATGTCATAGTGAAGCCCAACTTGTTCAAGCTTCACTGCATCATTAACGGACCATGCTCCTTTGCGGCCCTTTTTTGCTGGTGTCAGGGATGGGCAGGGAGAAGGTGCAAGCAGTTGTCCCATCTTGGGAGGCTTTGATAGCGTCACCAGGCTGAGTGCTACACTTCTGAGAAAGTTCTGCAGAGAGAGCTTGCCTTCAGAGACCTTGCTAAATACTATGAAAGCATTGACCATTGTCCTATCAATAAGTCCAAAAAAGAGCCGGTGCCACCACTTTTTGCTCTTTCTTGAAACACCATACAGACTACACAACATGTCCGCCTTGTCCACCCCACCCATATTCTGGTTATATTCCTGAATAGCTTTAGGACATGGAAAATCAGCTCGATTGCCTTCACGCAGTTTTCTTTTGACTACTGTGGGTTCTGTTGAGTGGAAGTTTGACACCAGATGCACACATTTGACATCCATCCACTAGAACATCACCAATCCATCGCTACTGACCCTGTAGTCATACTCTCCAAGTTGCAGTTGTTTTTCATTTTGCCAAAGCATCTGCAAGGCCTTTCCTATTGGAACGAACCGTGCCACACGCCCAGGTGTTGTTGTCTGCTAGGTGGGTAAGAAGGGGAACAGAGGTGAAAAAACTGTCAAAAAAGATCTTGCGCCCTTTATCGACAATACCTTCACATAAATTTATTACAACACTTTCACCTAGTCCATAGCCGTCAATACATCCCCCTGTCCCTTTGCCCTGGTAAATTTCAAACTTGCCGATGTAACTATCCATATCAGCTCGCACCCACATTTTGAACCCCCTCTATCGTTTTTATGGGGCAGTACTGCCTGAAGCAGCTCCTACCCTTGAAAAGAATCATTGATTCATCAATGCTCTGTTCTCTGGTCACATTGTAGAGTCTAGAGAAGTTCTCATTCAATGACTTTATAAGTGGCCGCAGTTTCCACATTTTGTCATCTGCACTGTGAGGAGCCATATCATTGTTGATGTGAATGTTGCTAAAAATTGCTCAAACCTTGTTTTCGACATCGTTGGTGGCATCAATGGAACAACTAAGTCAGGTTGATTTGACCAGTATAACTTGTAGATAGCAAGGTATGATAGCCCATGACAACGTTCAAGTCGATAAATCCTCTTAATTCTGCCAGTGAAAAACAGGCACCAGCCTGAGCTTTTGGTGTACGTACAGGTTTGATTGGAGCATAACATTTTCCTCTAAGGCTGAATCCCGAAATTTCAGGAAAAGAAGTCGATTGGCCGCCCGCAGTTTTCAAACTCCGATTCTTTTGGCCCTGTAAAAAAAAATAAAAAAAATCAAAACAAAACACAAAAATATTCCTTTGATGCTATTTTTGTGTTAGTATTGATATAGCCCGAATATTTACTGCTAACAATGAATTAAAAAAAAAAAAACGAAACTCACCAACAAATCCATTTGTACTCTTTGTACTTACGCCAGATAACCTGATGCCATTGATGTAGCATTCAAATTCAGTTTCAAATTTTTTTCTTAATGCTACACTTACAAGCATGTTTAGCTTTTCTGCACCCGTTGCATTACAGCAGATAACTGTTTCAGCTTATTTGAACCCCAAAGGCTGCCTGCATTTTAACATTAATAGTAGCTAATTGGTTAGGTCTGTTAGATGAGATCTAACTCACAACCAGCAAGTGAGATTTGAAGCCGCCATATAAAATTATAATTTTCTAAAGGTGGGCACTTAACCACCGAGCTAGCGGGCCCAAATATTCTTAAATTCGATGAACCAAAATTACCTTCAGGGTGCTGAAATTCGCCACAGTAGTCATCTTTCTCCTGCTTTTTCCATCGTCGAAAGCGACTGCTCTTGAGCCTGTTCGTCACAGTCACTTTCGTCGGTTTTATCCTCACAGTTTTGAGCATCCAGCAAAGATCACGTTGCTCTAGAGTTCTGATGATACAATGAAAATACAGAATAGATATGATGAGAGAGTTGGTAAATTATGGATTCAAATCTGCAAAAGACAATAAATGTAGGTTTATTTACCTCCTCCTGGGTCTTTGATATCAAAGGAAAAAAGAACAAAACAAGCGAAGCAAAAATAAGCATAGGATTTAGGATTTTGCAAATTCCAAATCAGTCCCACTGATTGGGGCTGGGATAGCTCAACACAGTGCTGTGCATTCAGCTAATAACCGAGAGGATGTGGTTTCAACCACACTCGAGCCATGTCATCTTTTTAAAGTCTTCACTGTTTCGACAGGTGTCTGTATAATGAGATCTGTTGTAACATAGCATGGTCCCTGCTATGGTTAGAGCACGTAACTGACGTTAGGAAAGGATTACGGTTGAAAATAGGGATTAGAGTTATCGCGATGCTTTTATTTTTGCTCTATAATTATGAAATAGGGGTACACCCTGTAATTGAAAGCCATAAAAGTACAATTTTTCTAAATAAAAAAATATTGTTAAAATAAGCTGTTAGATAACAGCATCTCTTACGTTGTCAATGATTACTCCGGTTCATAGGTTGGATCATCGGGGTCTAAATCTGGCTCCTCTTGGGAAAGATCCGATGGTAGCTCTTCAAGTAGAATTTGGGCTTGGCCTACCTTGCACAGGTGCCCAAATCGATTCCCAGTATTTGATGAACAGCCAGCTTTGTCGGTCATGATGAAAAGCAATGGCAACAAAGTTGTAAGGTAAATCTAAAGATGTCGACTGGTGTGATGATGACAATGAAACTGGATGCTTGTTTAGAACCCACTACTAGGTCTATATTTATCATGCTTTGGGGCAGCTTTTAGAAAGAAACAAAGATAATAAGGCATGCGGGCATTCTTTACTTCTCTATATAAACTTTACAGTAGAATCTCAAAACTAAAGAAATACAAATATCTAAATATAGATACTACTAGAATCAGGAACAATTTTCAAGTTAGTAGTAACAGAAAACGAGGCTAAAATAGATCTAGAGAGAGGACATAGGTACTCTTAAAGAATTATCTCACTAAAAAGCCTTAAATTCTAGGTTAGAGTCTTTTAGATATAAAATATTGTGATAGTTTGAACTGGTACTCCTGAGTACCAGACACGCTAGGCTTGGCGGTACTCCTGAGTACCTTAAATTAAAATCAATATTTCTCTCTTGGATTGTTATGATATTGGCAAATTATAAATTATATCGCAAATTGAGCTTACAAACACATTGGGAAAAATTCTGAGAGCGAGATCTCAAGATATATCTTGAAATGAATAATAGAAATCTGCTTACCCTTAACATGTGAAAAATTGTCTGGAGATATCAGACGTCGTGTAACAAAGGAAATTTCAAACCAGAAAAGGAGGCATGTCACTTGCGTTATGCACTTATAAGGAAATGCGTATATTTATGTACTTTCCCGTGAAGTCGTTTTTAACTTTTTCGCTTTTTATTCATTAATTATGGCCCATCAAATAGGCGGTACCTATGAGTATCGTCAAGACACAAAGGGGCAGCTAAGGAAAAATTGTGAAGATTATTATGTTTCAAGTAAAGACACAGGATGAGGTGTGACAATACACTTAGTTGATGAGACAATTGGGAATCTTGCGTGACCCATAGATTGAGATAAAAAAATATCCATTCTTTGCTTGTAAAAAAAGAGGCCTATTGACCACTATTTGATCTGGAATTTAACGCTGCTTAAATGACAATGAGTGTGCCTTATATTCAGATAAGTCTAAGCTTAATATAATCTCCCAATTAGGCCTACGTTGTGAACTGCAATGGACACCAATGGGATAAACACGTTGTAGATTGCAAACATTAATAAAGTCTAGCCTTTTTTAATTATATAAAGTCAAATTGTGGACAAATTGTAACATTCTTTCCACTCCAGCAGACTGAGGGTTTGGCGCCAGAGTATCATTCTTAAGTCTCACTTCGGATTAATCTTCTTCAAAACATCATGTGACTTGGGGCTTCGGATTTTGTGAATTAAGACAACAAATAGATTGCAGAATTCTCTAATGTGCTCACGACTTTATTATTCGCACTCTGATTGATTCAAAAGATCTGTAGCCTGATGTTCTTAGGAAGGCGAATCCAGAATTCTGCAGTTTTGATTTCAGGACGTAGCCAATTTTTAAAGTTTTGTTAATAGAGAATAAAAACGTTTCTATATTGATTTCTATTAAATTAGCCGAAACTGTAAAAAAAAGAAAAGAAAATAAAACAAAACAAAACAAAAAAAAAACAAAATAACTTTTGTTACGCACTTGCTATGGCAAAGGTGCCCATCTTGGCTTTAAGACTAGTTCATTGTAATAACTAAGCTCCGTTTTACATAATTTAGAAATGCTCCTCAAAATAATTAGAAAGATCTTTTTTCGAATTTCTGGTGAATTTTGAAAAAAAAATGTAAAAAAACTCCTGATCATTAAATTTTATTGTAATCCATCCTCAAATATCAAAGTTTTTGCGAACAGTTAAAAAGACGGCATTACGGGATTTGATGGGACTTTGAAAAAATCCACATTATACATAAAGATATCTGAAAAAAAGGAAGCTGTGGCCAAACATAATCGGCTATATGGCAGACAAAAGACGAAGAAGAGGATCACACTGTATTAAGATCTCATCTTGAAATTTAACCTGTAGAGTATTCTACACACTCCGATTTAACCTATTAGGTAAAATAAAAGGTTTAGGCAGTTGCGAACTGGGAACCACTCAGCGATCAATGCAACACAAAATCTAGACTAGGTCTATATCTATATCTATAATCATTATAAAAAAATAGAATGGACAGTGACTGAGTTATAATAATAAAAACATTAAAACAAAATAGCAGTTGCATCCTATGGTCTTAAAATAGACACGGAACTTACATTATTGTGTTGCTTGCTGTATAGCAAGCTTAATTCATATACCGGTGTAAAGACATAAATAAAAAAAAAAAAAGAATTCTGAGATCTAGGAACTATTATGGAGACATAAAAAGTAACATTAACTTACATATGAAAGAAAAAACAACAATATATTTTACGGAAAAAAATTTATCGTTACTGCCTAACGCTAAGAATGACGTCTTTCCGTTTAAAAATGCAAAGGTGCGATTTTCGGTGCTAGTTAAAAAGAATTGAGTTTCACCTTTTAGTAGAAGTAAAAAACGTATACAAATACCGCACTCCCAGAAACAGATAAATAAGTTCAAGGATCTAGAAAATGAAACAACACAGAGTATACGTAAAAACGTTTCGCCATAAGGCTTTCTCACGAAAAAAAATGACTAACACAAAAAAAATACCATAGAAACGTACTAAGGAAACGAGCATGACATAAAATATAACCTCGACATCTTTTACAATTTTTTTTTTAAATTTACAAAGCACTTATAGATTAAAATAAAATTCCTACACAAAACTTTTAAATCTTTTTTATCTTCTCATACATCTCTCCTATACACTACGTCTCTGTCCGTCTGTTTTTCTGTCAAATTGGCTGGGTTGACAAGCTAAGGCTTCTTCTAAGAAAAAAAGACAGTGTGTTGCCCCTTTCCCTGTCCACTAGGCCTAGAGGCTTTTTGAAATTCAGTGGCGGATCAAAACAAGTTTTAATTGTTTTCTGAGTTAATCGCTTGTCTTCTGCATACTAAAACACAAGTATATAAAATAAAAAAAACTTAAATTTTTTTTCACTATGTCAGGTGCTCATGTTCCTGTTTATTTTGTTTCATTTTTGTTTTCTTTCTTAACAGTTGAATTAAAATTAAAATTAAACAGTTTGCCCATCTCCCAATATCAAAGAACTCAGCTGTCACATGCGCTATTGTTGATCTTGTGCAGTGTATAACATTCCTCCACCAATGGTGATTTCTCTCTCTCTCTCTCTGTATATATATATATATATATATATATATCTTTTGAGCTTCATAATCAGGACAAAGCTGGTGCACTTCTTTCGACGTTGTTTAAGATTATTTCAGTTGTCTTCATATGGTCATTTGGGCACACTCATAGCTGCCCTCAATGATTAATTTTGTTGCGTCCAGTATTTGAGTCCCTTCGTTATATTTTCATTTTTAATTTTCCTACTTTATAAATTTACTGACATGATGTTAGTGTACGGGATTTTTATTTTAATTATAATGGCCTTATTTCATACAATATCGAGACCCTGTAGGCCCCCGGTTCAAAATATGGCCCAGCATTTACGACAATGGCTACCTGGGCAAACTATAACTATTTGGTTGTGTATTTTAAGGCGTCAATGAGAATATAGGCAGATTAGGTCAATTAAAAAAAGAAGTGCAAAATACTTTTAAGCGAGAAACTTGTGGATGGAGCAATAAGGAATTATTTTTTAGAGCATTGAAAGAGAGACGAAGAGGGAGAACTCTGGACGTATAAATCTAGGTTTCTCCACAAGTAGTCAAATGCTTAGAACACTTCAAGAATTATGAATCAAACCTCCAGGGTGTCTTATTTAACGAAAGATCAAATCTTATATATGAAGATTACGTAGATCTACAGAAGTATGTGTTTAATCTGTACCCCGTAAATAATCGGGATTATTGTGACTCAAAGTTCATAGAAAAACACGCTACTTTTTCTCTGTTAAATAATAATCGTGCATCATTATATATTTGCATTTTTTACAAAACATTTATGGCTGTTAACTTATTATATTTTACACTGATCAGGAAAGCCTCAACCAACTCTGAAAAAAGGGAAGAGAAGGTGAATAATCATGATGATGATGATGATGATGATGATGATGATGATGATGAGGATGATGATGATGATGATAATGACGATGGTGTTGATGATGATGATAATACGGAGGAAGAGGAGGAGGAAGGACAAGAGAGAGGTGGGAGGAGGAGGAGAGGGAGGGGGACAAGAAGGAAACGGAGAGGGAGGATTGAGGGGGTGAAAGGAAGAGGAGAATGAGAATGAAGATTATGATGATTTTGTCATCGATGATGAAGAAAAGGTAAAGAAGAGGAAAAGGGGAGAGGAGACAGAGAAGGAAGCCACCGCTGATGCCGCCTACGATGATATTGGCACTAGGTTAATTACTGGAGTTAATTCTAAGTTTCATGCACCAAGGCAAAGTCAATAGATGTTGGCACAAATATCATTCCACGCGCATCTCTCATACTATTTGCGATTTAGTTTTGATAAGATGTTCACGTGGTCTCTGCTATAACTATCAATAAGAATAATTTATAAAGGGCAAACATAAGACAAAACTGTGTTTATTCGCATTAATCTGTTCCTTCTTGTACGACAACCATACCAGAACAACCGAAACCCTGTTGAAAAATATATAGAAATTGCTGTAAACTTAGTCAAGGCCATACCATTCCTAGGCGCAGAGGTGGACATGGGTCACGAGTTCATGTTGATGAGCTTTTGAATACAACTAGCCAAAACCAACAAAAGATTAAAGATCCTATCATTGAGGAAGATTGTAAAAGCTGAAATCAGCTGAAAGTTTGCTCTTTATAAACGAAATTTCAAACTATGACAAATGATCTTGAGCACAATTTACGGAGGCCACTAGGCCAAATCACAGCATTAACCGTTCCGATTCTAGATCAGAATCTATACTCTTTTCACAGTAACTAATTGGTCACACTGATATAAAAACAAAATTAAGAAAGAAAAGAACACAGCAGAAAAGAAAACAATAGGATAATCAACGAGGAGACCAGAAGGAAAATGAAAAAGAGAAACAAAGTCAGATAGCTGTAGAGTGTGCTGACATCGAAGATACCCTCACAGCAATGGCACAAAGAACGTGCATTAGCAAATGAAAGATATTACAGATATTATAAATCAGTTTAAAATGTATAGTGTACCATCCAAAGTATGCAAGACAGAGTTCTAACAAAAGGCAAATAAATTAACGAAGGGAAAATGGATAGAGTATTATTTTGACCAATACCACAACGAAAGCAATGGAGATCCGAATGTACTAAAGTAAAAGAATACTCAAAAGAGGATGTGAGAAAAAGTTAAAAGAGCAATTCAAGAAGCCAAACGCGGAAAGTCTGTAAAAGTCAAGTGTTCCAATTCAGAACGTCAACAGGAGTCAACAAACTCTCTGTGAGATTTATGAAACACGAGGTTAGACCACAATTGCTGTTCAATCTCTAACGAAATGTGGCTAACCGGTGAATGTCCGACACTTGGGACTTTAACCTCTGCAATCTTGGAAAGAGACCACTACAATCTTATGGACTCCATTATGTCTCTATAGACCTCCAAAAAGGTGTTTGACAGAGTATAAAGAAATAAAACATACACTTAAAACTATTATATCATCCATCAAGTTTATGCCAAAGCAACTAGCGCAGTGCTATCCCAGGGTACCGTTAAAGATTAATTCAACATGTCAGCAAGAGTACGGCCCATTTTCTCGTCAAAGTGATCCCCGAACAACGTGTGATGAATGCCATGAGAGCATAGTTAGTACAAGAGAACGAAAAAAATACAACTGTAGGTGACTCAGATTTGTGTTTACCGAAGAGGGTAGACTAAAGGGACCATGAGAGGGCCTTTCAACAGCTTCTGAAACAATCAGAGACCTTCGAGTTGGAATGCATCAATCATTCATAGGTTGATCATCCATACGGTGTATACTTTAGTCCATTCGGCAGTTATAGTCATTTTACTTCTTATTCCTGGCTGGTCCGTAAGACATAACATATCCTCTGAGATCAATATCTGAACTCGCTCATGCACCCCAAGATTCACCGAGAAACCAAGGCGTGAACTAGCCTGTCTCACCTTTAACAGCTCGCTCTGATCAAGCTTACACCAATTTTGTCCCCTTCCCTTGCCAAGGTGGCAAGTCCGCCCTAAGATCTACAGGGACCCTTCTGTCGCGGGTTCGAACCCCGTCATCGGCGCCCTGGCCTGACGGAGGGCCAGAAAGCCTGAAGTCATCTTGTTGTGGACTGGCTACATTAAAAAACCAAACCAAACCTTTACCAAGGCTACACTCATTCTCTTACAATGATAGAACAACGTTACTCACAAATCAGCGTATCCGATTGACTAAAATAAGTTCTTAGATCGTCGTGGCAGTGGTTGCATCAGCCATTAAGATAGTTGATTACATTCGACTTGGCTATAGATAGTGAGTTCACTCATGCATAAACTCACTCCTTTGTTTCACTTCATTGCTGCGCCTGTTTGTGTTTACACATTGACTTTGTAACGCGCATTATCAAATACCAATCTCAGTTAAACAGTTGGGAAGAATTCTAAATTTAGTTGATAAATTGTCACTGAGCTAGCATAATGGTAAACCTAGGTATATGCCAAAATGCTATTTTAGAATCTTTGGATTTCTGAGGCTAAGAGCTATTTAATTATGCGCAAATGCAATGTACTTGAAAATGCATCGATCAAATAGAAATAGGTATTCTACAGAGCTGCGAACGCCTACAAACTTCTTGATATCTTGAAAAGTTATAAAAAAAAACCAAAATAATCATTCTTAAATTTTATCCTGGTGACGAAAAAATAAAGCGACCTTATTTTTCTAATTTTAAAAACTAAATAAGGTTAACAAAGCCGCTGTTGGATTTTAAAACAAAGCTTCGCTGTCATTTTGCAAATAGAAAGTTGTAAATAAAAGCCCCTATAATAAATGGCATCAAATTTTCCCCACAATCTTCGCTATCGTCGTGATTAGCATTGGGAACATCACAATTATCAATATAATCATATTTAATCAACATTATCATCATCACCAACACTATCATCATTATCATGATCATCGTCATCATCGTCATCATCATCATCATCATCATCATCATCATCATCATCATCATCATCATCATCATCATCATCATCATCATCATCATCAATATACGCGTCACCATGATTTTCAACACCATTCTGAGTGCTCTCTTCATAAGCACCATGATTTCGATGATAAACATCATGACTGTTATCATAACATCAATTCAACCACGACCCTCTGCAAAAGCTGAGCTATTATTACATTTCTAGAGAAACACAAGTTACTTCACTACCTTTACTTTTGTTCTTAATACTGGCTGTGTAAAATTTCTGCAAAAGTTAATACATGTACGAAAACAAGATATCCGGCTTTAATGATTGATCGAAAAGTGCGCATGGTGTCTGGTTTTTAAAAATATGAGGATATTAAGAGAATCCTTTAAGTTTGTTCAGGAAAAAGACAATATTTTCTGAATATGTTATGTGTAATAAAATCTGGAGTACCAGGGTACAAAGTTGAAACAGGAAACAATATTGATTTAAACCAGAATTCATAATGGGACACAATTATTCTGTCTTCTCAAATAGAATACAACGTTTATTATAAAGTTCTTTTTGGACCGGCTCAAAATTTATTTATTATGAGAACTATAGTAAACGTTAAAAATAATTTTAAAAAAAGAACACACATTGATTTGCCTTCAGTCAAAGAAGAGCTGCGACCCTCCATAATATTTATGAAACTTTTTAAAGTAAAGGAATGCAATTCGAATCCCTCCACATTCAATACTGGCCACTATTCTGATGATGATCATGAAAATGGCCATGCGTTTTTCAGTCGTTTTTCAACTGAAATATTATTCACTTATTAAGGTGGTAAGATAATTATTTCTTTCTCATGATTAACTTAAGTTTTTTCTTTCAAACCTATGGAACACCATAAAAGTCAATTTTACTCAACGACGGAACAAAAAACAAGGGTACTGGATAATGCTTTGGTTGGAATCACTAGTGAAGAATCTTAACTCTTAATCCTCAAAGCTTGGAGTCTTTCTCCTACTCTCCACACAGAAACACACACCCTCAAACATGCACTGCCCTTCTCTCCATACTCACATACTTCATACTCACTCCATACTCTTTGCTTTCTCCCTCTTTGACTATCTATCTATCTATCTATCTATCTATCTATCTATCTATCTATCTATCTATCTATCTAT
>BLXT01003778.1:443241-458181 GCA_019648995.1 Plakobranchus ocellatus | reverse complement strand
CCCCCCCCCCCTCCTTTCTTACACTGTTCTTACAAGAGAAGAGACCCCCTCTCCCCCCTTCAAGGTGTAAGATTATATTTGAACGTCCCCAAACTAATAAATCATAAGCTATTTTTAATATTATCACACGTGTTAAAATGCTTTATCATTGGGTTTGAAAACAGGCTTACTCTGCAAAACGACGTTTCACACCTTATATATATTATCTCGGCGGTGCTTATTACTCTTTAGTTTTTGAGAGGGAAAAAATGTGCACGCAAAGTGTAGTCAATTGCGGTCTTTTGTAGTCTCAGGCTTTCAGGCCTTCCTTTAGGCCAAGATGCTAAAAAAAAAGCGACTGAAGCGACAGAATTTTTACAAAGTTGAAGAAGCTTCGTACACAATAGGGGAGACCAGAAGCAGTAGATCTTCAAACAGTAGCAGTAATAGTAGATCAAGTAATAGTAGTAAAGTAGTAATAGCAGCAGCAGCAGCAGCAGCAGCAGCAGCAGCAGTAGTAGTAGTAGTAGTAGTAGTAGTAGTAGTAGTAGTAGTAGTAGTAGTAGTAGTAGTAGTAGTAGTATAGGAGGAGGAGGAGGAAGAGGAGGAGGAACAGGAGAGGGAGGAGGAGGAGGGCAGAAGTCCTACTAAAATATACCTGTTTTAGATTTATTTTGTTCTCTTTAAATTTAGATCAGGTTCAGATCAGTACGAAGTTCGTGTCCTTAGTGTCCCATAAAGCGAGGATTTAATTTCAAAAGTAAACTATTACTAGCTGTAGCGGGGACACACTAGAGAATTTTATGCAATCAATTGATCCATTCGGAAAAGTATAAAAAAAAATCCTAAATTGGTCGACATAGTGTGCATTCGATTACAATAGCTGTGCGTGAGTGGAGTGGGGTTTTCGTATTCTTCTTAATGCAATTATTAAGAAATAAAAGAAGATTAAAAAAAAAAAAACAATTGTTCGTTATTTTGAGTTAAGTTAGTGGCTATTTTTCTTACACCTAGTACATGCGTTTCGCCTGCCAATATTTTCAAAATCATAGTGTATCTTTCAAATACACTCAGTAGGCCTTCTTCAAATACCATATAACTTGGAAATGCACATATTTTGAACTAATCAGAGTTCTCATCATAATTCTTTGTGCATCACGCAGCACACCAATTTCTATGATATGTTTGTATTGACAACATTTGAATCCACAAGTCACATGATTTCCTGTAGAAGTTTAATTAATTCTGAGTGAGAAAGTAATTCAGTATTTATGTAGTCCAAGGCTTATGAGAATAATTTGCAAACACTGAAAATTAGATGTGCTTGTCTAGGACAGTTTGAACTTTAATTGCGTCGAAAATTAGATGCTAGCTGTCATATAAACTAGAGAATTCATCTATATTATAAAAGGCATTACGACATCAAGGCTTGACGTTTGTGCCACATCTCCTCCTGAACCGTGCTATGTACAGCCTTAATTTTTTGTGGAACATAATCTACCTAGCTTAGTGTTACATTTGGTAAATGAAACGAAGAAATACTTGCTGATTTTAAAAAGTTACATTTCATAAAAAAAAAAACCTACAAAATACTACTTGTTTGATAAGAAAAAGAAAATAATATGTTAAGTTTTGAAACTGTGGTTATGTAAAGAGATTTAAAGCAGCATGAAACTATCATGTAAACGAAATAAATTCACCCATTTCAAATAAAGCAGGTAAAGAAACTGACACTCTTTCGTCTAAAATTATGAGCTCGAGGAGAAAGTATTATTTAGCCTACGCTTAAGAGCGAAAGTGAAACAGGAAAAAACCGCCAAAGTGATGCCCTACAGTTTCCATTGCTCTCTCCACACCGCCATTCCAATACTTCATAGAAAGTCGAAGGTTCATCCAAATCTAAAGGCTTAAATTTTTATATAATCTCTTGACTCTTAGATCCAATTCATAAGCTTTCTATATTTTGTGGGATTCTGAATTAAGGCTTCAAAATGTAATTTTTAGCGATGTAGAGCTGGCTAGGTGCTCCCTATAAATCATAGACTGTGTCCTTTAACCCTTGGTTGATTTTCTGTGCCCTTAGTTGAATTTTTTAAGGAAGTGTAAATTGGTTTAAATAGATGGGTCCAATACTTTTCAGTGGATACAGTGGAGGATGATAGAAATTTAGCTATTCCTGTTGGACAAGCTTTTAAAAGCTTCTCTTAATTTACACAGCTGTTAAAGAAAAGAGAAAAAAAACTGTTTTAGCGCCTTGTAATGGGTCAGGGCAGGGAGCTGGTCAGCTATACCAACCAGAGGTTGAAAGATCTAAAGTAAGCAGATTGTCTTGTGTACAGAAAAGTAACATTCAGGTAAGTCAAGTGTCAAGAGCCAAGTTGAACTTAGAACCTACATCCAGATCTAGTCCTTGTCATCGTAAAGTTAAGATAGATAGTGATGTACAATCTATGTTCTATGTATCATGCAACCGCTAGCCTAGATCTAGATTAAATTTAGATCTTTGTAACATTCCGGTAAGTCAAGGGTCACGAGCCAAGTTGAACTTAGAACCTAGTTAATATAGATAGTGATGTACGATCTATATTCTATGTATCATGTAGAATCTAGATCTTTGTAACATTCACTCAAATAGGTATATTAGGTCTGGGGCTGGGAGGCCCATAAATGATGGACATGTTGCTATATTTCAGATCCAAGCGTGAAGATGATTTCAAGTCAAGGGTTACGTTTTAGCTTGAACAGAATTAGTCTCGTCTCCCGGTTTTATACCTGGAGAGGCAGGAACTGAAATGTAAAAAACACTACATAGCGCGTCTTACGATTTGTGGTTTTCTTTTTCGAACACAGCGCTGCACGCTTGTCGTTTTAATCCTTTGTCTGTCTTTTATTCATTTTTTATTATGGCAATAGAAATTACGCAGAAAGCACTTCTAACTGGCAGTGTCCGGGGTATGTAAACACACAAAGAGTGCTATTGCTGATGTTCCTGAAGGAAAGAGTGCTATTGTTAATGTCTCTTATGGAGCGTACTGTTGTTGATGTCCCTGATGGAAAGAGTGCTGTTGTTACCTTAAACTTCCAGCCTGTGCGATCGAACAAAAGGTCTGCCAAACGGGCAAGATCGCTTTAGCAGATTTGCCAAGAAAAGAAAGTTAGCAACAAACACTGTAAATTGTCGGAGAGAGTGCTGTTGTTGGCTTGTGTGATTTGTGTGATGTTTGTGGAGACATGGAGGTTGCAAGGGAGTTTTGTGTGAATGAGATGATTGAATGGGTAGATTGTGACTTCTGTAAACAGTGGTGTCATTGTTCTTATTTAAACTTTCGCTCTGCCGCACCTTAGTACACATATAGAAGATGTTTGTAAGGCAATGTTGGCGTGTGATTGATGTGACTAATAAATTACGACTGCAACTTTTATACATCCCTGTTTGTGACCTTTGATGAAGTAAAATTGTTATTTCATCTCTGAAATAATCTTGATTCATTAATGATAAAATGTCACTAGAAGACCATGTATAGTTTGCTTATTTTTAGGGGTACGTTACCACTAAGTTATATTGTGTAATGGTTTCCCTTGTAAGTAACTTGCTGCCTGAACAAAATGTTCGTGTATATTATATCTTCTTTGTTATTCATTGTTTAATGGTATCTAATTTTATGTAGCACTATGTTCCATTTCTATTGCATGCTCCATTTCAACAGAGTTAAATAAATCTCACTTGGAAGACAAGACATTATGTGTTTGTTTTGTGTTTATCACTCAATTGGAGACTACGTAGATAATAGTTGGAGACTACTATCGCGTTCTCCCCAAAGGGGGACTACCTTGACAGCATAACAAGTAGTCCCCCCACTGGGGTCTACTTAGCCTCTTCCCAATCTGTGATTTCGTTATCGAGATTTGGTAGATGGAGATTCGGCCTAGACTCTAGATCTAGATTCTAGATTAGAACTTTAGAGATTGGATTATAGATAAAATTCTAAGTTTGATCATAAATCTAGAATTCAGATATTTTATTGGAACGTAGAATCTTAGATCTAGGAATAATCCAGATACGGATATAAGGAAATATTTTATAATTGTAATGCTGACAAAGTTAAATCATCTTGATATCGTTGGATCAAGTATCTAATCTAGATCTAGATATAAGTTGATTAGAATCCATACGATAAAATTTGAAAAGTCCTTCCCAAAATTTATTTTGTTTCAGGATTATGATTATCGCCCATTACCGAAATTTAGAGCAGACCCTATTTTGAAATTATTTGTCCATGCTGAGATTATGATTGCAATCCATGTATCAAAATTAAAGTACTAACCTAGTGTTAATATCTAGGCGATTTCTTAACTGCATTTAAATTATTGTGGTGAATTATTTCAAAACCTAGATCTTGAATACGAACTGTCAATCCAATAATTTGGAGCGAAACTCAGAGTATATCTTGAAGTTATTGATCTTCTCTGAGATTATTGTAATCCTCATTGTGAAGTAAATATTTTAGATTAGATCTGGACAAAAAAATTTATTTCAAGCTTTCCGTTTGTTTATCGCAGTACTGAAATTTAGGCGGTGGTATTTGTTGTATAGGCCTATATTTATATTATCGCGGTGAATGGCGGCAAAATCAGAATCTTGAAATCAGGTCTTGATTGCTAGCTTTCTTCGCCTCTGCTTCTTCCATCCCTAGGTGTCCTAGATCTAGATCTGGGCCTAAACCTGATAAATTTTAATCTCCTTAATATTGTTAGATCAAGAATCTAATCTAGATCTACGTTTTTTAGGATCCATAAGCAAAATTTAGTCTTTCCCTAAATTTTGTTCCAGGATTCTGATTATCGCCTAATACGAAAATTTAGAGATGGCCGTATCATGAAATTGTTGGTCTACTATGATATTATCATTGCAAACCAGGTAGCAAAATTAAAATACAAGCTTAGATATTTATTTAGATCTCGAATCAGTATCTCGATAGCTAAAGTTTATTTCAAGCTCTCCATTCAGTTATTGCTTTTATTAGTGAAAATTAGGTAGGGGGCCTACTTGAAGCTTTTACTTTCGCCAAACTTTAATTATCATGGCGATTTTTAATAGGCCTATTTTAGATCTAGACCCGGATAGCGGAAATTTATTTCAAGCTTTCTGTTTGTTTATCGCAATAGTGAAATTTAGTCAGTGGTATTCTTTGTATAGTCCTACATTTAAATTATATCGCAGTGAATGCAGCAAAATAAGGATCTTGAAGTCGGTTCAGATCACGAGCTTTCTCCACTTTTGCTTAACTTCCATTCCTAGGTGTTGTGTTTTCTTTTTGGGTGACTTCTTCTCTTTTTTTTTTTTGGATACCAATCATTCATAATGATTTTTCCTTATACAGTCATGCCTTTTTTCGTTTCCAAAGTAGCCCATCCCATTTTAATTATCACAGTGATATAAGACAAAATCTAGATCTTAAAACGATATCTTGATTGTGAACTTTCACTGCCTCTGCTTCTTCCATTCCAAGGTGTTTTGTCTTTTTTGGCGACCTGCTCTCTTTTTTCCAGGGACCATGTTTTCATTAATTTTTTTGTAGGCATATACATTCGTGCTTTTTTTCATTTCCAAAGTATTTCATCTTTCCTCTCTAAGTTATTTTCAGGAGTTAATTCATACTCATTTTTGTTTTTATAAACTTCAAGCCCGACTATTTTTAAAATTGAACTGTATACGGTTCTTTTGAATCAGGCAAAAAGTCAGTCTTTTATTGCTGAAACTCTCTCCAAGTCAAGATGTCAACTTTCAGACTTCAGGATCCTGCTCAGACACGGATAAATTGAATTGAGGTTGCGTCACATAACAGCAACTTCATTTTGTTTACTTTTGCTCTGAGTGAAGGACATAACATCTCGAGTTCACAGGCCATAAATACTGAATAAATCATGGCAGCTGCTGGGTTAATTTTTAATTAATTATTGTAGGTTCAAAGCCCTTCAAATTTATAGAATGCAAACTCGATTGCTAGCTGGCATGAATTGATCCTCAATTAAAAATTAAAACTTATTAAGGCTGCTTTATGCAAGGCACCTTCGTTTGGTTTATGTTTTTGTTCTGGAATGTTCACTTCATTTGCGAAAGAATGTCAGTTTTCTGCCTGGCTACAAAAGCGGTGATCATTCAATCTCAATCAAGAAATACACTGGAATAAGGCCATTTCAGGTGGCTAATGCCTTAGTTTCCATTTTGATTTTTGAATTTTTCATTTTTTTTTCAAAGTGTTCTTTGCATTTTTATTACTGCATATATGCCCAAGTTAGGTAGATTATGGTCCTGTTCAGGTTCAGAGAAATCTGCTTAAAGTTGTAATGTTTTAAGGCATTCCTAAGCAATTAGGTTAAGGCAAATCTCGATTGATATGCTGAAAAATACAACTTTTTTAAAATTAGTAAGTATTTATTTATTTTTTTTTTACTAAATGCAACACTAAGATAAATAGATTATGTTCCACAAAATATTAAGACTGTGCATATCAGGATTCAAGAAAATGTCTTTTTCTTTCCCGTTCATTTGAACGGGATAACATGCTTGTCTTATTATAAACGCCGAATTAGCAGTTCTTTAACGGATGAGCTCGGCAAAACTAAGCGAAGAGAGACTTTTGTTAATGCCGGCAATGTATAAATAAATCATACGAAAGCTAAAAATTGAATACCTTTGTTTGCCTTTTGAACATTTTAAACATCAACATACCCCATCCTAAAACGGCATAGTACCAGAAATGTACCATTTTATCTGAAAACATCCACATTGTTGTCATGAAGAGATACAGGGCCTCAACAAACGTCCAATGGAAAGCTGCACTATAGGAATAATGCGAAAAAGTCACGAGAAGGGTGCAGGTCGTCTGTGGACATTATAAAATTTGTTGAGGTAGAGAGTGTTTTTTAAAAAAAGCATATCGTGTAAAATTTTTTTATTGCCGGACTTTGACTTTGAATACCATTCTTAAGACAATCGGTTCTTTGTTCACTAGGAATCAAATCAAAGCTTATAGATTTTTGTTTCAAATTTTTTTTTATAAAGAATGGATAGTAATAACATAAAATTATTACATTTTTTTATGTTCCGATCGGACTATTTAAAGTTAATTCATAACCATCATACATTGTGCTGTTAAGCAACTTTTTTAGGTAAGAGATAAAAATTATCACTGATCTAAAAAACATAATAAGAAACAGTGATGATTTATTTTGAAAACTTAAACTTACCCTATGAGAATATGGAAGATAGTCTATAGTCCAGACCAATATCAGCTCCATCGTGCCCGTCAAAAAAAAGGCAAACATGAGGTTGCAATGGATGAGATTACGGAGACACCGAAGAGATCTGCAAGAGAGAGGTACAACTGATTATAATCAATACAAAACGAAATCTTAGTAGAGGTTCAGACTATATCAACTTTCTTTATTCTTGACAGTTCAAAGATTTTGAAAATATTGGTGAACTGTCTTCGGCTGGCCATTTGAAAAAAAGACAGTTTTCCAATACATGTAAAATTAATAAAACAGAAGTGCCTACTGCTTTGAATCATATGATATAGTCAGGCTGCAAATGTCTTCGAACGGTTAGTCACATTAATAGATAGGAATGAATTTTTGAAAGATTTTATCAGTCGAAAGAGGGACAATATCACCGCTTTAGACATATTTAATTTTTTCCATCTCTTTTTCTATCATGAATTATTATTTTAAGGAAGTAGAAATAGTGATCGAGCTTGAAATCTCTCAACTGCAAAGCCGAAGAAGTAGTTGCTGTCGCTTCAAATTAATGCTAATGCATCATTATAAAGGACACGATCATAAAAATATCACTGAGGGTCATGCCTCAAAGCCCGATGCGAAAAACTGCAACAAAATTCCAAAGGCCCCTTAATGCATCGTGGTTATCTTCCTGACATATTGTAAATTTTAAGTGACTTAACAGACTACAGCAAGGCTATAGTTCATTGGCTTCTCATGTATGTGTTTCTTTATAGATCGAAATCGAAATCTGGCCTTGCACACCTCGGCTAAGTAAGGCCTGTGTCCGGTTTAGTCCATTTTTTTAAGTGCAAGAGTGTGGATTTGGGAATGTCCAGAGAGTTTGTGACTATGTGTATTGATCCCTAGCTTTGTTTAGCCTAGATATAGACTGTTCAGAATAGTATTGTTTTCTAGACCAATGCCATAGATGCGCTGAGGTTGACTAATATTTGTACCGATGTATACATATATATAATTATATATATATATATATATATATATATATATATATATATATATATATACACACACATATTTAGTAGCATACTTGGTGACATCCAACGATATTAACAGTGACAGGGCAGGGCGAGTAAAATTCGTGTGCGTTTCAGATCTGGATATATGAGCTCAAAAAGGACATCATGGAACAGGCGGATTTTTTGGGATATGGAGGTGAGGGGAGAAAGAATATTTGAAGATAAGAATTTGAGAACATTGCTGAACGCCTTGAAAATAATAGAGTTTTAACTGAGACGTGAAGAAGCTGAGCACAAAGAAAGCAAAAACGAAAGAGAAAAGGAACTTGCAGAAAGCGTAATGAAAGAGAAAAACAGAAAAACAGGACAAATTGGCTGGAGAAGGTATGTCTTCAGCCTGATATGATGATGGCTGACCCAAAGGAGAGTTTAGCTAATGGTCCAGACACAAGGGCCTAGTTGTCTAAATCGCACACCCTTATCAATGGAAAAGATATTTGGGAAGCTTGCATACTCGATTTGAAAGATTTGCAGAGATGAGTAAGTGTTATCGAAATAAATGGGCGACGTTATTAAGTGCACTTCTGATTGGACAGACTCTTGACTTTGACGGAAAGCTTTTGCAATCTTAAGCTTTGATGGGTTATGACGAGGTGAAAAGAGCGTTGAAGAACGTAAAAGATTTGATGGATGATGTTCAGCGCCAGAATTATGACATTTAAATTAATAGGTCGAGTAGGTTCTCCACTATTGCGGACTTACGAGCGACTGAGTGGCCTGAGTAAGATTCATAGATGCCTGCACTAGGAACTTGCTATGAATCTAAATGAGAAAGCTTTTTGTGACTTTGTGAAAGTTAGAAAAGAGGCAGACTTGCATCTGTTGGCTTCAGACTGGAAGACAGGGCTCAACCCCGTAGACCTAAGCAAGATTGTGTTCGACCCAAGGTGGGTTGTGTGCGGCCATGTGAAAGAGACAGAAATTGAGCGGTGGTCAGTGGGAGAGTTTAAGGTGAGTAAAGAAGCCCATTGGTTGTCTTTCAAGAGCAAGAAACAAAGTCACATAGTTCGTAACTGTGTGTTTAAAAAGCTCTGGAAAAGAAGCAAGTGTGGTTGTGGTGATAGCACCGGATGTGAACACAATAGAAGTTCCAGCATCAGTTGCCATTTCTGCACTGGAAATGATGTGCAATCTACGCAGAGATGCAAGATGGATTGCTTTTGCTAAGAAGCAGGATGTCTGCATTTATGAACACAAACTTTTCCACCTCGAAAGATTCAAGAAAGTCGAGGGATCTATGCTTGTCTGTCTTGAGAGGAGACATAGGCACGCAAGGCGTCAATATCATGAGACACACCGGCTGTGAAGGTATTTTGCTGCACAAGGGACTTGTCGACAAGATTCAACTGACTGATGCGGGCTGTCTTTTGGTGGTTGATCAAAGTTGATAACAAAATGCATTGTTAGCTGAAGAAGGAATTGACAAATTGAGGACGTCTTACATGTGTCAAAAGGGAAAGAGTCTGCACAGCTCTTGTGCAAATTGTTATGTGATTGTTGGGAAAGTGGAAGAAGCGAGGGGTTCTTCAGATTTTCACGTATCCGTTATAGTGGATGCGGTGAGCTCAACCCTAGCATGAGACGGTGCCCACGGTGGAGAGGCACTGTGAAGTCGATGGTTACAAGTTGATGAAAGAAGATTTGGTGATATAATGATTTGTGGTTGTCATCGAGACAATCCGGAGAGGTAAGAGGACTTCTTTTGTCGCAAAGTCATCGTTATAAATGTTGCGAGGATCGTGGCAGTAACGTCAGCGCAAAAAGAATCGATCTTTTCGAAGATGTAATGCGGATGAGGGATAACAGGAGCCCACGATTATATTACTGTAGCGTACGTTAGAAGAGGGCTCATTTATATTGGCCTGAGGTAGACAGTGATGTAAGAAGATACTGCCGATTCTATCAACCCGTCCAATAGGACGAGACATAAATTTTTGTAGTCTATGCAATCAGACACTCAGACACGTAGAGACAGTTCCCTTACAAAAGATCGACTCTTTGTGGTAGCCGAATCGCTTGTGGACATCTACAGCCTTTTAGGTATTCTGGAAAAGTTGCTGAGTGACCAATGGGCACATTTCATGTACGCCTGCATGAAGGACATATGCTTTGTCCTTGATATCAAGCAAAAGATAAAACATATTTCCAACTCATCTCAATCGTATGGTGGAGAGGTTCAATGCCTCTTTTAAAGCGTGTCTTTGCTGGTATGAGCAGTGACACCTCTTCATCAATCCCCTTTTTATCGTAAAAGAAAGTGCCAAAGAAGTTATCCCGTGTTCTCCCTTTAAGTTATTATTTCAGAGCACTGTGAGTGGCCCCTAAGAGAAATGTGAACGAGAGAACATAAAGAAGACAGAGATAAAGCAAAGCTATGAATATGTTCATAACCTGCCACAACGACTTAATGATACTCTGCAGATGTTCAGAAGAGTTCTAAAGTAGCCCAACATTAACAGCGTCTAAAACATGGAGGACCACTGCAACGACGTTAACATGGATGGCGGTGACTCTAGAGTCTTACCGGAGTTTGATGGATTGGGCCATAAGGAGACAGTGAAGCGGTTAAAGCTGTCTCGATAGAAACAACACGAACTAGGGAAGCTTGCAGATTCGTACGCATCCATCTTCTACTACTGCTCCGGTCAGGTGTCAACTTTGGAACTGTGCATTGGACTGACATCTTCAACGACTGTGTAGCAAAACCCATGCCCGGAGCGCTACACTATAAAGCAGACCTGCGTAACGAGTTGGAGGAGATACAGAAAAAAAACCCCTTAAAACGCTGTTGCAGTGGTCAGGACGATTACAGTTTAAATCGGGTATACATCATCTAAAGGCGAGGGATTAATCTGACTGTCAGATCCTAATGATCCTACCTCACGCAGTGTTCCAAGACAAGAAGAAGAATACAAACTTTTCCAAGACCACGCCGAGAAAAGGTTGCTAGTACCTGTCTGTTCGCCAAGAAGAGGTTCCTAGTTCGGCATTTGTGACAACGGACCTTCACTTTGTTAGTATGCCGATTGAGATGTTGTACTCTGGAGTGACTGTGACGCACACCATGAAGAAGTTTGTGAGAGGAGTGAACCACGGGATGTATAGTATCGATGACATATTAGACCGTACAAAACTCGAACAGATTATGTAGAGACGTTGAAGGACCTTTTCAGGTAGCTTAATGCACTTTACAGTGGGACTAGCCAGAGGCACACTTGGAGCGATGACGGGCGACTTCTTGTGTCATCAACTCGGTGAAGGAGCCCTCAGGGTGAAAATGTGAAGAAAAAACAGACACCATCAAGGCGCAGACTAAGAAGGTGACTCGTGCATCTTTAGGATTGGTTCGATATTTTACTCTTAAATATGCAGCGATCTCAGCACCTTTAACAGATTTTGGTGCGAAAAGGGCAACCGAACCCGATAACTTGTGACGCGCAGGAGAAGGCCTACAGCTCTCTGGAAAAAGTAGTGCCTTGAGTCTGGTCCTACACTTGCTTGACGTGAACTCTACATATGTCTTTAGCATAGGTGCAAAGCGACTTATTTCTGTAACATACGTCAGTAAGGAGTGACCGAGTGATAGATGAGATATTCGCGATTAAGAAGCTTTAGCAACTGTTTGGAAAAGAATACATTGTATCTCTATGTATCACTGTGGCACAACCTCACTCTGCGATAGACCATGACTCTTTGCAATCCTTGAATATCTTAAGATTATGAGATGGAGTCAGCTTTACAGCCAACTGTCAGTTTCAGTGTTGGTATAGATCATTGATAGATTTCTCAATGTAATCCAAGTTTAGATTTATAGAACACTGCATTATGTTAGTCATTTTTTTGTCCTTTTGGAAGATGACAGTGTTACGCAAAGTTAGGTCCCTTAGAGATTCCTGATGTCCAAAGTGGTAATTTTCTATTGCTTGTGGGTGAAGATTATTTTTTTTTTGCGATTCATCCTTTTTGTTCTTGTATCTATAAAAATTATTCGTTTTGTAGTTTGGTCCTACAGTGTTATGACATCTTTATTGGTAGGATTGATCTTAGATTATTGCGTAGCCAATATTGATTGCATTGCCTTATCTTTCGTTGGTATTTTGTTAATGTATATGGTACGGCATGTACGCATTACTGTCCAATTGGTCAGTCTTGTTAATTCCGATTTAAGTTATATTCGTGAGAAAAGGCATCTGCGACAAATTATTTGGTTTAGTAATTTATGTGGAGTGATATATATATATATATATATATATATATATATATATATATATAAATATATAAATATATATAGAGAGAGACTTAGGACTTTGATTTGCGCTCCTCGCCTGAGGTAGGCCTGTGTTCCAGTGTTTTGTAAAGTGACAGAACGTAGATCTGAAAATTAGAATGTTTTTGGGCATATGTATTGCTCCCTATCTTTGTTCTGTCTAGATGTAGACTGTTCTGATCACAATAACATTGTATCCTAGACCAAGTCTATATTAGGCGCTGTGTTTGGTTGAAATTTTCTATAATTTACTTCAATCTAGTCATTTCTTGAAAAAGGCTGGAGGCTGTTATTGTGTAAAAAGTTGTATTCGAGTTTTTCTGTTTCATTTTAAGAATATCATTCCTTCGTACTCTACTTTTCATATTGCGTAATATGTTATTTTGTAGATAACTATCTATAAAACTAAAGACAGTGCATATATAAATGCGTATTTTGCGAGATGTCAAAAAGAACAGAGGGATAGATCTACGACAAGTTAACGTCAGAACATTAGAGAATATATATGATACCAATTGTGTGAGCGCAGTGATAAAATTGACCTACTTTGAGTTCATAATAAATTTATCACTGCTGATTCTATATCTAGACTGATCATTAATCTATTCTATATGTTTGCTCTTTGAATTTTATGTCATGTAGAACTCGTGAATCACAAAAAATTACTTCAAATCTTTTATGGAAGATTGGTTGTAACGGAAGAGTACACTGTTTTTGTCAAGAAGTCCTAATCTAACTCCCTCAATTTTTTTTTAAATGTTTCCTCAAAATAAAACACACATTGTTACAATCAGCCATATTGCTAACATTTGAATTATAAAATTTCCGGTTTATGATTGTTCACATTGAGGCCATGGAGATACACTAAGCAATATCTTTCATTATGGGCTGCATTGGAAGCATAGGTCTAGATTCTACCTTAGATATCTAAATCAAGGCGTTATCAGATCAAAATCTAGATAAGCCTGATTATAGATCTAGATTCAATGCCTCATTTAAGCTTTGTTTCATTTCTGGACTGTATTCTAGGTAAATAATAGATCAAGGAATATCTCTGCATCTCAGTTTATTTCATTTAGATCTAGATGTCCCATTTATGCCCATTGCCCTTTTTTAAGGACAGTTTGACAAAGTGATATTACACATATGTAGTGTCATTATTTCCCCAAATTTATGTATAATTTGTTTCTTAAAATGCCAATCTATAATCTTAATTTTAATATTTCTCTCCATTTCAAGTTTTTAAGAGGAGAAATTTGTGTTTAACTTCCCGAGTGTCGAAAATGAAGAAAAATGGGCACAACTCAAAAACGTAAGCGTGGATCAAATATATTGGCAATAAGACTTCTATAGGTCATCTTAGTTTCTTGTTAAAAATATTTGAAATTACCTTTCTCTTTTCCATTTTTCTTAAAATCCATACATTTTAAGTATCAAAAAGCCTGAAAATCATGACTGTGTCTTTCTCAGAGGTCGCTGGGCTTAAATGACAGTAAAAGGTGTTTTTAGAAACCATTCAACTGTCTATTGATTTGCATAAAGCATAACATAAGATCACTATCATATATTTTATAACATTTTTTGCTTTCCCATCCTGTCTAAGATAAATGTATAAAAAAATATGTTTTTTTTTTGTTTTTGTTTTTTTTTTATACCAATAATTTCAACACAAATAATGTTTTTCTGCATTTGAAATGGGCACAGAGTTTCATGTTTGATTATGAAATATTTTTATTGTTAGAGTTTAAACTGGGTCTTTTTTTATTTCTAGTGTTTGTGCGGTGTTCCTGTCTATTTTGCACATTTTTAATCTTTTTATGAAAAACACAATACTCTATTTTAAAGAAATCAAATAAACAAAAATTAACCCCTCCTTTGCCAATTATATATATATTTTTGTCATTTTCTGCTATTTAAGGCACGTAACTTATGTCATACTTAACACCATAAACCATTGTTAAAGTTTAAACTGGGTCTTTTTTTATTTCTAGTGTTTGTGCGGTGTTCCGGTCTATTTTGCACATTTTTAATCTTTTTATGAAAAACGCAATAATTTATTTTGAAGAAATAAAAAAAACCAAAAACTAACCCCTCCTCTGCCAAGTTTATATATTTTTTGTCATTTTATGATATTTAAGGCACGTAGCTTATGTCATACTTAAACTACAAATGCACCTTTTGTGCCCAGCGTCCTTTTGTAAGGACAGAAACAAATTTGTCCAGTGCTCTTTGAAAAAATTAATTAATTATTCAAATAAAAATGTGAAACTGTTTAATTTGACGCAATTTCGACCAATGTATAAAAATTTGAAAAAAAAAATCAAACTTGGGTATTAAGCAGCATCTCATGTTAACATTTGGATTATTTGTACT
>BLXT01003778.1:244009-257732 GCA_019648995.1 Plakobranchus ocellatus | reverse complement strand
TTTTTTTTGGTTTGGTTGTTTTTGTGGTTTTTACTCTAAAGATGTTGCTTTTTATTTTTGCATTTTTTTTTCTGGGGGTCACTCAGACGCCTCGTTGTTTTCTGAAAGAGAACTTCAGTTCGCTTCTGCTGAATGCCTTTCGAATTCAATCGAAATTGAACGAGTTCAATATTATCCAGTCATATTTGTTGGGTAGATTCTTTTCCATTAAGTTTGTGTTAATGTGGATAAAATTTTGTGCAGCTGTATCAAGGATTTTTGTTTATATGTTTAGAATGGACACTACACAATTATGACATATTTTTTATAAAGTATATAAATCGGGTTAGAGCAAATTAAACAGGGTAAAATGGACAAGTTTGCAAGCTTTTTTCCTCATTTAATTTATAATGGATCAATTAAAATTCTAGAAGATTGCTTGAACATGATCGATGAGAACAGTCAATAGTGCATTAAAAATAGAAATGTTCAGATTCTTCCAGTCCCTTGTCATAATATAAATTCATTCTGAGATAGGAGTTCGGCCAAAGATCTTCACAGTAAAGATTGTCTACTCAGATTTTTACTTTGTTGGCTTATGTACATTTCCTGCCATTAATTAAAGTCAGTAACTTTGCTTAGTGCAAGGACTGGGCTATTGGAAACATGACGCATTCTGCAATTATGTCATCGTAATTTCCTCATTTTAATTTAATTAAGGGCACCTATTATAGCTTTAAGCCTTACCATTTTGCTTATCATTGTTAATGAAAACATCCAGCTCCGGTAACGTTTTCAAATCAGCGATCATAACCCACTTCCGGCCTTGACGAAATTGGAAGAAAAAAAATCTTTTCACTCTATATCTGTTGTTCAAACGAGTTGTTTCATACATTCCTAGTAAAACGAATCTGAAACGTATGTATATTTTTTTTTGTTTTTATTGCTAGTTTTCACTGCATCACAAAAACAAGGGTTATCTTGAGAACAGGAGATCAGCTATCTTTTGTCATAATGTTTGCGCATGTTCAGAATTCAATTGCAATTATACTTTTCTTCTATTTAGAGAAAGACAGTAGCAACAGAACTATTCGCATAATTATAATAAAAGTATTCTTTTGCACAATCTCCGCACAGAATAACTAGTCTTGAACATTCTCCTCTACGTTTTAATATAACTATCTACAGCAATTTCACGACACATCTTGTCTCTATCAATTGTTTCTATTTTTCCATTGATGGGGCTTTTTTTTTCCATGCGTCAGATTTTGTTTTTAACTTTGATATTTATGTTTCTTTCCCTCAGCTCGGATGTTTTCCAAGTAGGGTAGGTAGAAAATGCTGAAGCTATCACCTGTCGATATTTATTTCCACGGAGTAATTTGAATATTCGTGTCTAAGCTTTTCCTGCAATCCTTCAAAGTCGTTTTCTTGTTTAAAATCACAAAGCTTGCATAAAAAGGAAAATGTTCATATTTAAAGAAAATAGTTTGAAAGAAATAGAACGCGCATCCTAATTGAATAGATATAAAGAGCCAAACATAACGACCCACATACGGGCATACTGCCATGGATACAATGAAAGAAAGAAAAACTGATGCATAGATAGATAGATAAATAGATAGATAGATAGATAGATAGATAGATAGATAGATAGATAGATAGATAGATAGATAGATAGATAGATAGATAAATATAATTGGGAAGATATGGATCAATATATAATATAATAATTTGATGAAAAGCGATAGAGAAACAAGAACTATACAGGCTGAACGTGATTCATATTGATATTTCACAATACTCTTTAAGGGACTATTCTTTTAGCAGCTTTTTAAAAAACTAATTTGAGCTGTGAATTTTTTCGTTCTTCTGCTTAATTTTTTTTTCATTTAGTAATTAGTTCATTTTTTTCCATCCCTTATTTATAGCTAAATAAACAAATGTTAACTCATGTAGTTAATATGTCTCATATAAAACAACAGATCTTATTTCAAGTGTAACTTTAATGTCGTTTTTCTTTGCCCTCGCTGCCTTTCTTTTTTTTTTTTTTTTTTTGGGTGGCTGCTGTTTTCCCTGCTTATCTGTCACAACATTCTGACCTCCTTAAAAATAATAATATTTGTGTGTGCGCTTCAAATTCGCATAATTTCTTGTTGTAAATGTGCTCCTCATATATTTTATCAGTCCTTTAAAGCTGTTCAAGGTATAGGTGTAATTATCCTTTTCATTTCTCTTAAAATTTGATGCACTTTCAGGTCATGAAAATAAGATAGATTTTATAATAAATAATCTTAAAGCCATCTTCAATCCAATTTGATTGGGTGTGAAATTCATCTTCTTAATTTTAAGGAGTTTTTTCTCATTATTTTTCTATTTTATCTTGGTCTCTTTTTTCTTAATTGATTTCCCTCAAGAGAGGAAAATAACACGTCCAGCTCTCTCTTTTCCTGCATTTTTTTGAAAGGATAAAACAAATCAATTCAAGTATCGTAAAAAAAAAAGTCACAACAGGTGTGGCATTTTCGTACTCAAATGTTCCTAAATTTCAAATTCACTTGACCTGTATATAAAAAGTTGATACTTGCAATAAATTATACAAATTTGTATTAATGTTCACCCCTTTATGGCACACGTCGTAAAAGCTGATTTGGGTATTTCTGCTTTTCCCTCACCAATGGTTTTCTAATTTTCTAACGATGTATTTGAAAATACACCACGAAATAATTATTGCTTCCTGTGCTTTCTTTCTTGCAGAACTCTATTGTACTGAACAATTTTTATGTAATTAACTTTTGTAACTAAAAATTTTCACCATCCAACATATAGCACAAACATTTGATAATTCTAGTTAGATTGGCGTGCAAAACATTTGGCCATATAAAGTCTCAATGAAATTGGTACATAACCGATTCGGGCTGTTTAAAAAAAAAACTATTTTTGAAATTACAACATTTTTATTAGAGATACTTTATCCGTTTTGATCTTGTTTAGCTTTATTAAATTCGGTTGTTTTTTTTTTTAGTTTTTTTTGTTTTTGTTTTTGTTTTTGTTTTTTTCGTTTTTGTTTATGAATCTGTCATGATTAATATTAGACTATGGAATACAAAATCTGTGTTTATTATTTTCTAGTCGCCACAATTTTTTTAAGCTTAGAAGCGATTTTTTATTTATCTTTTGCGATTAATTCTAAATTAGCTTCCATGTAAATTGGCGCAAAGATGCTTTGAGGCATTAAACCAGATCATTATATGTTCAAAGAGATAAATGAGGCTTGGGGATGTTTTAAAAACAATTCTACATAAAGTCAGTCCTTAAAGTTGCATTAAGCATTTCACATATTTATGAGTTACCGACTTTTTTTTTAGTTCTTCTACTAATTCAGTCTGTTTCCTTTTCGGTTTTCGTAAGCTGTTCGCAAAGCTCAATAATACATATCTGTGTATGCTACTTGCTGTTGCCTTCACATTAAAAAAAAAAAAAAACAAGAAATACAATATTTTAATTATTTGTTTCTTTTTCTGATTCGAATTGACAGCTGTTTACTCACTACCGATATTACATATGATTACATCTTACACGGACCAGTCATCCTACTGCTTGTGGTAAGAGAACACTCGCAAAACCAGTTTCCCTAATTTCGTTGAAATTATTTTAATTGTTGCTTGATACGATCAAAAGTTGACTCTGATAATATTGATTGTAAAATAGAGATAACCTAATAATCCAACCATACTTTAATATCTTGCTCTCTTTTATTTAAAAGATGAGAAAAAAAACATGTTCAAGGGGAATATGTTTAAGAAATTTATAATCGTTTTCAATTTTTGGAACGCACCCGCACAGATAAATTATAGGTGAAGAGCAATATCTGCCTCATATCTTGAAAGAGAAAAAGAAGAATGGCGATTAAGAAAAAAAAAAGTATGAGGAGCAGGAGGAGGAGGAGGAGGAGGAGAAGACTTAAAATGGAGAAATATCTAGATCCTACCAATGACACCTCTCTCTCTCTCTCTCTCTCTCTCTCTCTCTCTCTCTCTCTCTCTCTCTCTCTCTCTATCTATCTATCTATCTATCTATCTATCTATCTGTCTATCTCTCTCTTTCTCTCTCTCTCTTTCTCTCTCTCTCTATCTATCTATCTATCTATCTCTCTCTCTCTCTCTCCCTCCTTCCCTCTCTGTCCTTCTCAATCTCTTTCTATTACATTTTCATACATAAATTTTGTCTGTTCATACTTAGTTTAATTCATTTTTATAGCACATTCATTATATATTTTTGACTGTTTGTTTTTTTTTGTGTA
The DNA here is from genome assembly GCA_019648995.1 of Plakobranchus ocellatus. Classification (NCBI taxonomy): domain Eukaryota; kingdom Metazoa; phylum Mollusca; class Gastropoda; family Plakobranchidae; genus Plakobranchus; species Plakobranchus ocellatus. The sequence goes on along the minus strand of BLXT01003778.1, from coordinate 253,450 downwards.
ACCTTTTCTAGCGATAACTATGTGGTAATGGCGCTTTGTGTATTTTAATTGTCGTCTTTGTTTCACGTCATTTTCATTTGGAAATAAGCCAGTGCTTTGATCGAATATTTTTTCATATATGGCTATCTAATATCTACAGGGAAATCTGTTTTTTATTACTGCTATTATCTGGGTACTCGTGACAAAGCTGCGAGACTCTAACACTTTGGTGACAAGACAGTCCAAGTAAGAGCAGCCTAAAATTACTGGGTATAAAATAAGAAGAAAATAGAAGCTAGGACGGTAACATCATTTAAAAGTGACATATAAAACCAATACTTAGCCAATGAGAGGTGTTCAATAGGATTTGAACATGTCCTTTTTTTTTCTTTCGGGGTCCAGCAAAACAATTTAGTAGCACTCACCTTTAAAATTATTCAATAGCTTTTGTAGTGTAGGTCAGATAAAAAAAATGACATATATTATGTGCGTAGTCCGGTATGTAACTGATGTAATTATGTAATAAACCTAGTTGATTTTTAGTCGATGATTGATACTTTAATTTAATTGACACTCTTTATTTAATCCGTGAGATCGCTTTACATTATAAGTGCTTTCCAGTGTAAATTAATTGTTTTTTTATGAGCAACTGATTTTTAATACAATAAATGTGATTTCTCCTTGTTGCATAGATCAAGGATTCGTTAATTCAGATTATGAAAGAAAATCTTATCAATCTTAAAGACAAGAAAGCCAGAAATATTGATATTGCTTAACTGTAACACGAGGCATTTTTTCCCTTATCTCTTCTATGTAAAACAGAAAAGCAGCCAATGCAACGTTGGTTTTGTTCCCTCTTTTGGGTGTTACCTATATTTTCTTCATAAAAGAACCGGTACAAACAAAGAACCTGGGTTTGACCTTCAAATACGTCAATGCTGTACTTCAGTCTTTTCAGGTAACGGAAATAAAAGTTTCTTTGTTTGGGGGCAGAAACCTATGATAAGCTTCGCAAAAAGTTTTTTTTTTTTTTTTTTTTAGTAATGTAAATATGACGGTGGCTCTACACAAGTAAAATATGAAGGTGAACACGTGTGTGATAATATGCACTATTTTCTAAGTTTTGAAATGTCCAAGGCAGACTTGTCCATGTAATTTTTAAAATGTGGGAGTGCACAAACAAAATATGAATGCTTTTTATTGCTTTTTGCAAAGAAAAGTTTTATTTTTTTTATCAAAACCACGCAAGGCATTGGCACAACGTTTATTACAAAATGATTTTTTTTTTAAATTTTTTTATTTTCTTAGGAGAGAAGATCAAAAGGATACTTTCGCAAAATTCATTAATTCAGCTCTGGAAACAATATAAGATATTGTAATAAATATATGCGTTGTTTAATGCCCTCTTGATCACCTATAAGATGTGAAGAGAGCCACAAAAAGAAGGATAAAAGAAGGCATGATAGTTTTACCTGGAGTTTCTTTGAAATTATAAAAAAAAAAACAAGCAAGTAGATTTAGTAGCCTATTCGTCCCAAGACCATTGTAAACAAGAATTCTGATTCATCATTATGTAGTTGAAATCTGTAGTCTACAGGCTGGATTTTCTAATAACAAGCAAACAAGAATCGTGGATCTAGTAGGAGCCGGGTGCTTAATTTGCCTTGAATTTATAAATTAGAAAGAAGCATAGTGGGTATCTGCCTCTCAGGTACCACAGCCACGCATACTTCCTTCCATGCTTTTGCTTTTCGTCCCCGTAAGACTACTCTTTTAAGGCATTATTAAAGAGTAAGGGCTTTTTTCCACAACAGAAATCAGTCTGTCAATAAAATTCAAACCCATAATGTTCACGGGAATGGGCAGAGTGGAACCAGTGAAGCCTATGCAATGTGTCCGGCTAGATCTTAGGCATCCCGAGACCAAACTTTTGATATGTTATGATAGGCTGGCATATACGCTGTGTTGCCCAACTTTAGACCAATTTAATTCTCTCGGTATGGATCTCGGTTGAAAAGAATACACAGTTTTATCTCCAACCCATTTAACACTATGTTTTCCAAAACAGCATGAAACAGCCTTAAATCTGGTTTGTCGTAGCGGGCAGTTAATCTGAGATCAAACTATGTTTACTCATAATTGGCACTTATATCGATAATTACATTAAGTAATAACTATATTTGCAATAAGGGAGTTTTACTGAACAATATTGGAAAAAATTAGTCTCTTTCATGAGGTGTTTTCAAAAGGTTTAAGGTAGATAAAGAAACAACCCACAGGAAAGAGATTGCAATATCGTTGCCACATTTAAAATGGAAAAAAAAGATGTCGAAATAAAATGCAAGCCAAATTAAAAGAAAAGGCCGAAGGGCAAAAATTTTGCAGCGGTGGCCGCGACGGAAATGCTGATGCCCATAGATGAAGAAAAAAAAAAGAAAAAAAATTCAGATAAGTGACTCAATGAAAAAATAAGCAAAAAAAAACTACTCTGGCTGTTTACGTATAACAATTGCGTTGATTTCTTAAATCGCAATTGCTTTCCATTTACTGTTTCAGGGACTGTTTGTCGCCATAATCTACTGTTTCTTAAATGGAGAGGTAAGTCATCTAAATATTTTTAGGTACAGAGCAAATCAGTACACATTTTCACAATGAGTCATGATTAAAAATTGTTGCTTTTTTGTGGTGTTATTAATGTGGTTTTTTCGTAAATGAATTGAATAATGTAAGATGTAGTTGTTTTTTTTCTATAGGGAAGGTCTTGTTTATTGTTGTTGTTTTTTTAGCTTTTATTTGATTTCGTTGTTTCGTTTAGGTTTTTTATGTTTTTCGTGTGTGTGTAGCTGAATGTATGTGTATTGTGAAATCAAATTTGACTAACAACCTCATTTAAACTTGCTGGCCTTTAGATGGTATATTTGTATAAAATGTTGTAATACAGCAATATGACAAAGGAAGCATAATGTCTGTAAAATTAACTTTGCTCTGTTGTCACATCCCATAAATAGTGCACCAATGACATTTCATTGACCTATATTTCCGACAAGTATAGCGATGACCTGAACTTTATTGAGATGCAGATATAAACAATACCTATGCTGTATACTGATCATTTGTTTATCAGAAAGAAAGAGTGGTGGTATTACAACTTTAATAGAGGGTGAAAATGGGTAAGTCTTTTTGAAAAGTGTTGTCTTCCACAATGCCCAATAAACTTGTTTTGATTTTCAGGTGCAATCATTGATTCGCCAAAAGCTGAGCGTTCTTCAAGATAGCCGGACTTTGAGCCGCTACACCAGGTCTTCCTTCTTTGGCAGTCCACGACGTTCCAGCTGCTACGCTATGGGTACCACTACTTCCAACGGCAGAAACGCGCCGGCTACCGGTGGAAATACAACCACGATGTCAGGAATCGCTTCCTCCGTACAAAACCTATCTACCCCGGCAGGAGGCTCCAGAGGTGTGGCTCGAGATGAAACTACAGTGTTGGTGGTTTGTGGCAACGGATCTGCCTCTGGTAACACTGGCGACCGTGGGAAAAAGAACAAAGTTTTGAGATCATGCGATACTGAAATCGAGGCGAGCGAGTCAATGATGGAAAATATGCTGTGAACGTATGTCTGACTAATGTTATAGTAATGGGTAGTTCCATATGGGTCTCTATATATTTCATATGTATATAAAATTCCTCTTCACGTTTTTGTGGATGTAAGAAAACTGTATATTTGTGCAATCTAATAACATAGAAACAAGTAGATAAAAATTCAATACCTTTCTGCAAATATATCAACATTTTTTATTCTAATGCCTATAATGAGAGGCTAAGTTGAGGCCTTTTTCCGCTGATTCCTCTTTAAAAGTTAGATTTTTCCTAATAATCCTATTTTTCTTTGCTCTATTCGACAAAAATAAGGACAGTAAAAGTGGCAAATACCATACGCAGAAAGCAAAAATAGAGCAAAGCGATTTCAAGACTTTTTCATAATGGGCATTTTCTGTTTTTCCTTTTTCAAATTATTTGATGCAAGCGTGGGAAAGCGAGATAAAATGCATCTACAATATAATAGAGATCTAAAAATAAACAATCTTAAAAACTACATCTTAGTATTCTGAGAATCATAGAAGCTTGTTCTGTCTACTGAATCTGGGTCTCTAGAGCTAAAAGTCAGCCCTCAAAAAGGTCTCTTTTAAAATTGTTTCTTTTTTAGTCCCGTAATTATTTGAATATAGATCTTAATCTAAATTCTAGTTGTAGACTCTGATGATATATATAATTCTAGATCCAGTAAGCCATCTAGATCCTAGAACTGTCAGATTGAGATATAAATGTAGGTGTAGAGTAAATACTTGAAATGGAGACTTGAATTAGGAGTTAAATTCTCAGTTAGCAATTTTTGTGGTTTTTTTTTATTATTACTAAAGAACATCTTCATACAAACAAATAAATTATCGTTAAAATACTTTTTTTCAAAACGGTGAAAATATAAGTATCATTCACTCGGATCTTAAGCCTAGAAAGCTTGCCATTTTAATGTCTATATTCATTTTTTTTTAAAGTACAAAACTGTGTATTGGAAGCAAGTGCAAATATATTGCGAGTTTTAGCTTTAATTCCCTTCATGATTCATCGATAAACTAACCTGTACAATTGTGCGGGGAATTTGCTTGTTTCAAACACGGCATAATGTATTGCATCAATGTACCTTAATGACGTATATCATGTTCATATCAGTTGTTCAATACAGCATCCAAGCCAAAAATGTGATTTTAGTATTAAAAAATATTGTAAAAGATTGCTGTAAAAGTGGGTAATCTCTCGTAATAAATATGCACACACACACACACACATATAAATATATATTATGAAGGTTATCTCACTTAGACCTTCATTTTTTCTTTGTAGTATCAACACCGCTCTTTCTTGGACCTCTTCAGGGTGCAGAATAGTTTTATAGAATGATTTTAATAGGATTTCAGTCCACCTGCATTTCCGGTTTTTCGACACTGATCAATCGTTTTTTAATTTTTTTACATACATACATACATACATACATACATACATACATACATACATACATACATACATACATACATACATACATACATATATTGTGTTATTATTGTTGTGTCAAAACGAGGGAGCGATGAGACTAGACAGATGAAGAGGAACGTGCGAGCTCCTGCTTCCTTTGGGAGATTTCTTTTCTCTTTTTTTTTAAACAATCATCTTAAGTTTACTGAATGCTTTTTTAGTCTCACAGTTGAAGAAGTGTTTTCTCAATAAACTGTTAATGGCAGTGCGTTAACTGCTGGTTAGATACTTTTTGCAATGTGCCGTATGTTATTTATTGAATAAGTGTTATTATTCTTATCTTGTTGTTGTCCTCAAAAAAAAAAGATTTGATGAACTGAAAACATTTTTTTTTAATTCTATGACAACCTATCACAAGTAGCATGCACTTTTTTGTTGTCGTGGGGATATTTCTCTCTGTGCAAATTAATGTAATGTCTTTGATACTTTAAAACCAATATTTTGAGTCAATGCTTATTTCTCATGGTGGCTTTTCGTCGATTTCAATGCTCATCTGTACAAAAAAAAAAAAAGAAAACGAAATCTAGTCCGTATTCTTTCTTCTTCGTATCGGCCCACTTTTTTTCACCCAATAAACAAATCTTTAGCTTATTCCTCATTTTCTTTTTCGTTTTAAAAATGATATCAACCAGGCTAAAAAAAATAAGATGTCGCTTCTGCTGGTAATAAAGAAAGTATAATTTGATGCTGTATTCCGTGATTTTGTATTGGAAAGTTGTGCCATCATTAACTGTCATAAGTCCATTAATGATCTTGTTTTGCTGCCTGAGTAATTATTATACGGCTGGTAGGGATGATACTGTGCATGTTTTTGTACATAGCAGTTTGTTTTTTTTTACGTTGTAGACCATTAACACAAAAGTAAGAAGTTATGCCGATGCTTTGTCGTCAATAACCTTTCAAAAGCAAATTCTTGAAACTGACCAACTGTAAGCAGAAAGTTAGTTTTCATGTGTTTTACACCGTCTTAAATAAGCTCTGTAAAACAACGTTACTCTTCAAGCAACAGATTGTCTAAAATATGTGGTTTCTTAATCCAGGGCAGCGATTAAGGTTTATTTAAAAGACATTTAGGCTTAATTACCGTAGTGATGGCTGACATTTTTTTTTTTGTTTGTTTGTTTTGGGGTTTTTTTGCTAAGGCAATACCTTCTGAAAATTCAAAATGTTGTTTTATTACTTATTCACAAAATAAATATTTTGTTAAAGTCCAAGGTTGCAGTAATTGGTACAAATCTTGCTTAATCCAAATACAAAAACCATTGTAACCGGTGATGATAGCTTTTACTTTGTACATAATTTGCTTTGTTTGTTATCTCTTTGTAAATATTTGCTACTTTGTTTTTAGCATTGTACTCACATGTAAAAATACTGGTTTTTCCTTCATGGAACATTGTTATTCTTGATTGCTTTTTTTTTCTTCCTTTTAATAATAAAATATAAATACCAACTTTACAGAAACTTTTAGAAACATCAACCCCCCTATGGCATGATTATGCGAACAATAACATTTCGAACAGATTGCTTAAAAAATACTTTTGTGATATAAAGCCCTGCTGTTAGCAAAATGGTATTTAGACTTTCTTAACTTTTGCAAGTGGTTAAAAAATTCAGAGAAAGTTTTTTTGGTTTTTTTCAGCTCAAACAATACAATATTTTATTTTTCATTTTTTGTTTCAAGTAATGGCTTTTTCAAATCCTCTCCACATATTAAGCTCTCTTGCATGAGATCATGAGAACAAAATACGTTGAATACATTTTTCTAAATGTTTGTAAATAGCTGTAAAAATGCCCCAGTGTATGTTTGGTTTCTTTGCGATGATGAAGTGTAAACATTTGCCATATAAGACTGAAGAGTATTGACATAAGATTTATCTCTACAGCTCCTCAAAACAGAATCACTGTGTTATTCAATGTAAATACTGTCTTCATAACTTGAGAGGATATGAGTGTACATAAACGTTCATTTACATCTCTCATTTCAAATTTTCATTTAAATATTGAGGTCTTCATCTTGGATATCATTCGATATTTTTTTTTCTTCTAAGGTCAAGCTGCAAGTTTGGTTGTTTTTTTTTTTTGTTGTTTTTTTTTTCTAAAGGTTGGCTACAACAGATGAAACGTTGCTTTGTTCTACAAGCTGTGCCATAAATTTATACAATATAATATTTGTTCACCCAAACACATACTGCTTACAGCTTCCTTAAATTATGTAATCGGTCATGAAAGTTTTTGGTCAAAAACATTAAGAAAAATCCTGTGTCTACATGCATCGTTCATATTTTAATTAAGCTCTGTATTTTCTGTAATACGAAGTAATAAGACTTTTTTATTGTGAATGCCAACGTGAACGTAAATGTTCATAGTATATGATTTTGTCCTAAGTTATATTTCTGTTGGCAACCTGACTCTCGTTGACATACCAATACTGTCATAAGCAGTAATTCTTTGTGCATCTCTCTCTTATATGAATATATTTTGTGTGCTCTTTTTCATGGAGTTGGGAAATTAGTTTCGTTCATTTTGTTGTTGTTACTTTATGGGGAAAAAAATTTCAAAGCAGTTTTAGCCTTTCTTTTTTTTTTTTTTTTTTTTGGTTATTTTGTGGAAGAGAAAACTGACATGACCGAAGAAATAGTAGTGGCTGAGGTTAACTAAAATAATAAGGTCAAACACAAGCAACGCTAAATGGTCACAAACTAGTTTCAAGGCAATTTTGACCATCGCAAAAGTTTTTGTTATTCATGTGTTTTTCTTTTGAAAAAAAGAAGTTTACGTTTTCTTTTTCGCTTTCATATTCAGGTGAATTTTAAAGTTGCTTTAACTCAAAATTTTTTTCAAATTTATCAAATTTAACCATACTATCTTTTTTTTCCTTTTAAGGCGGAAAATGATAACTGACCAAGCCTATTTGAATAATATGAGAAGCATATCTCCACCCATGTGATTGGAATATAATGTAGGAAATTCTGGGTCACGCAGGTGTTCCTCAAGAAAAAATAAACAGGGTTTTTCTCCATAAAAATGCACGAGATTAAATATTATCAGACCTACAGACCACGGCGTGTGGTTACAACAGTGCTATATTGTCTGCACCTGTTTCTGTAACGTAGCATCTTTCAGATTCAGTAATTGGGTGTGTTGATTTATATTTTGCCGCTTTCAAGATTGGAGAGTTTTGAAGTATCAACGTAAATAAGACTTATTATTTTACAATCTTTTTAGTACTTGTAATAAGCTTTGTCAAAAAACAAAAAAAAAAACAAGAAAAAATCATAGGTAATCTGTTCACATTTTTGAAAACATTTTATTGAACATGTGCTTCGGAAATATTTATTTCAATCATGTATATCGTCACACCTACATAGATGTAATTTATTGTATGTTTTAAATTGTATATTGTAAATAGTTGAAGATAAAATTAAACTCATTAAGGCATTATATTCTGAAATTGTATTTTTTACAAATTTGATCAAAAAATCTTTTGAAAACATCCACCACATGAGGTAATAAAATCAAGCTATTATCGAGATTTTTTAAATGTTTGTTTTATTAGATAACATTTTGTCTTATTAATATCCAACTTTAAAAAAATTATTGTTACCACTGCTATTTGCACGTCCAAAGAAATGCAATGTTAACTCACTTTTTTTTAACCTTTTCTCAGCTTTCGAAAAATAGAGCATAATACGTTGTCAAAAATATTGCCATCCTGTTCTTCATCTTTTCAAATGGTGCTTCACTTTAAATCTGCACGCATCGTTGTTCCCGGATTCTGATTCGAAACCGACAAAGACGTCCTAGCCTGACGAGGGCCTAAAAGCCTGAGATCACAATGTCATGGATGGGTTCCACGAAGAAAACAAGCTTCTGAATTATTGTTACCATGAATCATCACACAACCCCATCCTTTCTGGAATAATAACTGTTTCAATTTTAAATATATTATATCCTTGTGAAACACTTTTATTCTCAGAAAAATAAGTATCTTTTCCTTTTCATGTTGTAAATTTGTTATTACATGATTATCTCTATATTGTGAATTCATAACACTTGTTTTCCTTATCCTCCTAGATGTGTTGTTGCTTTATCTTCAATAGAATGAAATTTGTAATGTAATTTCAAAATATTGGACAGGACATCGCGCAGAAACAAGATGTTGTTTGTAATAAATATGAGCCGCCTTCCTTCGATATTCTTAGAGTTTTTTTGTTTCTGTTTTTGCCTGGTGCTGTAATTATTTTCTGTTCCTTTTATCTGTAATTTTTTTTTTTTATGTAAGGACAAATATTATTATTTATTATTATTATTATTATTATTATTATTATTATTATTATTATTATTATTATTATTATTATTATTATTATTAT
>BLXT01003778.1:231954-241954 GCA_019648995.1 Plakobranchus ocellatus | reverse complement strand
TTTTTTTTTATTAGTTGCATAAAAATTTTTTTTTTGGCATTGCTTATCATTTATCTACTCTTATGGGTGGAAGAGGCAAGACCATAAAAAGAAGCAAAAAGAAAATGTTTATAAAAAGTTGAAGGTTGACGTTCATTTTTAATTTCAATTCAAAAAATGTTCACGGTTCAAAAATCACCTACAGCTTACATCAGAATTTACAAAGACATTGTGTTACGCGAGAGGCTAAAGAAGAGTCTGCGAGCCTGTATTTTAGATAGTTCATTTTCAGCCATATCAAATGACTTAGGTTGAGATAGCAATATTGTTAAAAAAAATGGTAACCTCACTTAAAAACATATGCGCATGCCAAAATTACAATAAATATCCTCAATGAATAGGAATATTTGTTAAGTTACAGATATGCCAGACACAAGTTGAATGAAAGCAATATTACATTCTAAGTTTAATTTCTCAAGCAGTATTTTTTTTCACAACAGATGCATTCATAACTCCTATAAAAATATAAATATACAGCATAGTTCTGCTTTAATTCTCTCTGCAAACAAGTAAAGGATAGAAATCAAGCATGTGTTGCTGTTTTCTTTTAAAGAATTGGCGATGCTTTCATGATTCAAGGCATTTTTCATTATTGGCATCTTCTCAAAGCGGTATGTTTCTCACTCATGTCGCCTCTATTTTCATCCCTCCACTTCCATGACTTTTATAATTAGATAAATCTCATCTTACGCTGTTCTTTCGGGGTTGGCTCTCTAAGTTATATTTAAATCTACGCATGGTATTTGATGGAATGCTCTCATTCTTAGGTATTCCATTGTAGAGCATTGTTTCGCGATAGTTGTTTCAATAGCACCAAATTTTCACAAAGAAGTATGATTTTATAACCTGCAGTTATATAATAAGCCCATCTTCACTTTTACGAAATCAATTCAGTTATCAAGAGCAGTTTGAAAGTTAATCTCTCGCTTGTTTTTATTATACACTCTTTTTTTTATTCCTTCATGCGAATACCAAATGAAGACTTTTTACCTCTGATAAAGTAACTTCAAGCACTTTTCACTGTTAGTCAGTGACACATCCATTTGAGCGCAATATTTGATTGTGAATAGCTATGATATCGACCCACGGTATCAGTAAATCGAGAATCAAAATCTTTTTGATAATGATAATGTATAGTGAATTCATTTAGATTGTTTAGTCGTGTCAAACAGCCACGAAGTCTTGAACTGATGTATTAATCTTTTCTCGCTTGTTTGTCTCATGTGCTCTTTTTTAAACTTTCTTTTGCCTTCCATTTTTTTTTAATCCATAAGTTAGGCGTATAGCCATAATATAATGATTGCATTATGGACGTCGTCGCATTACTCAATAAGATTAGCAGTAGTATCAAAGAGGTGATTCATTCAAGCCAATTCTTTTTCAACTCTTACGCTCACATCTACAAAACATTTGAATCTTTGTAAAAGCAATCGCAAACATAAATACAAGAATAATAATCAGATCGGATCAGATCATGATGGGAAATTGACATCAGTCCTTCGAGGCTCCAGCTTCCACTTCTGGAATTTGCTTTCACTGCATGGAGAAAGTGTGATATCATCATTGGCGCTGCTTGATGTAAGGCATTGACCAGACGGTACGTGCATTATAGTCTGGTCCTGTTGGTAAAGAGGAGGGCGTTGGGGTAACCAAGAGGCTATTAATTATGGCAGTAATGTAGTTAGCGAAAATAAAAAAAAAAAGATGATGATGATGATGATCTGCAATATCATCATTGTCACAGTCATCCCCCTTTGTCCCTCATCATCATCATCATCATCATCATCATCATCATCATCATCATCATCATCATCATCATCATCACCATCATCATATCACTTATATTATGGCATTTTTTGTATTTTATAGAAAATCATCATAATGACTTTGATTGTTTTGAAAATACAAGTAGACCACACCTAAACCGAAAACGGCTAAACCAAAAAAAAAAATTGAAGAGCTCTCCATTTTGCGTCTTATTCTTTCTTATTTAAACATGCGGTAAAACGAAAACGTTGGCTGCTTTACTATCGCTAATGCGAAATAAAAACAACCGGGAAAGCCCAGTCACTGTCCGACTGACACACACAAAAAAATCTTTTTTTTTTTTAATACACACCTTGCCCTTTCTCTTCTCTCTCTCATTGCCCCACGCAAACGAAATACTGTACCGATACCTTACACTACAATAGACCAGGCCCAATCTCTGACAAGGATTAGATCCACTGCACTCACCCGCCCTTCCCTTTTCTTCCTTCATTCAATTAAGCAATGGGACCGTGTCAGACGCTTCCCCATAGGTCTGGATCCCGTAAGCGCAAAGCTAAGCAAACAATGTTGCGTAATAGCCGGTAATAAAGCCATCTCTCTTTTTGAGAATTTCAGTTCCGGAAAACTTTGGCGATGATCAAATTGTAAAAGTAGAGACTTCAGGATCGGAAAAACTTAGGCGATGATGAAATTGTGAAAGCTCCATTATTCTAGATCGATAACAGGCGCAAGAACCTCTTAACTGAAATGGAAAGAGGAGATAGAGAGATGGATAAAAAAAAAAAAGAGAGAAAGATGCGTTGGTAGGCGTGTGCATGTCAGCTGGTTACTCCTCTTTATTACTCTTACTTATTTAATGCACTATGCTTAAACCGACGTATCTTTAAAACAAAATTGAAATCATACTTCCTAGAGTTTCGGTTTAAACGTGTTCCACTTTTTTACAATAATCTTCAAACCGATTCGACATTTCCTGAATATAATCGCTGTCTTGGGTGATGATTTGAAATTAATTTTAAAAATAAAACAAACAATACGGGTTCGAGTGGTCTTTATTCTTTAAATTTACGAAAGAGAAATTGGTTTCTTTAAGAGTATCATTAAACACAGTCTATATCAACGCTCTGTCAAACCGAAAATTTAATAGATACTGAGCAAGGCAGCTATGGCTTCATTTCAATTTGTTTATGATTTTTGTTCTTCACCTACCTCACGGTATTGCCAGGTAGGACCAGAGGGCTCGCAGAAAGTCTTGCTGGCAATCTGGCCGTTAAACAGACATATGTGCCACTCATCTTGTGTGATCTGACCCGTGTCGCTTAAGTGCCAAAACTGATTCATGCCTTGACCATGACATGGATACATTTTAGGGAACTCCTGCTTCGCCTTCGGACCTCCCATGCTGTCGACACATTTCGGCTGAGCTATACTGCTGATCTAGCGAGAGAGAAAGCAAGGCATCACAACATTTTATGTTAACTTGATGCAATTAACTTTTGAGTCTTGTGTAGAGCATATCAGAGAAAAAGAAAATGTTTTTATGGAAGTTTGTTCAAGAGAACATATGAAAATAAACTACTCATATGACCTTTTCTTCTATCGCAGCCATATCTTAGTTTTTCTGAAAATTGTAGCTCAGTTTAGTATGGAATTTGTTTTCCCTGCCAGAAAAAAGTAGATTTAACTTTTATCTTTTAAAAACTATCAAAATGAAAAAGAAACACGACTAAAACATCGTGAACAAAAGTAATAATTTTTGTATCTTGTTGGGTTTGTTTTATTCCTTAACGTCAAAATCTATCATTCGACAATAAAGGTGATGGGTCATGAGTCAAAAGAATCTTACCACTCCAGCATATTTCATATGGCTTGGTAGGACAACATTCGGATAAACGTTGCGAATATACCATTCAAAACTCTTACAGTTTAACCTTTTTCTCAACTCTTTTCTGTGTGTGACGTTCCCGTAATCCCCCTGTAGGTAAAAAAAAAAAAAAGAAAGACTGTCCTACAGATTTGCGAAGCAAATAGCTTAACATAATGCTGTGGCAAGTATTAGTAAGTAATCATTCAATGAGCCTTCTTCAGAAATCTTTTGACTTGGGTATTTACATTTTGTAAATATGCGAAAGAAAAATATAATTTATTCCACTACATGTCCGCAAAAAACTATATTTAGAGCTCGGGTTTAATCGATGCACAGCCCAAAGTCATTTTTTTCATTATTCTGAAGTAGGCTCATTTATCGTTAGTTCATAATGTGCTCTAATGAAATTTACAAGCTAAGAAGAAAGTTTAGACAAGGTTTTCTTTAATGTATACACCAAAACGATATAATGCGCTCTTGAGTCATGACTTATCTGTGGGATACGCCCGATAAGCTGATATTTTGCGATGGATATAGATAAATTCATCAATGCCTAGGTTGCACCTGTTTATTTTATTCTGCTCTTATGTCCATGCGTTGGCTTTCATCAAACTCTAGAGCAGAATTTTCAAAGAGGCACAATATCATGAAACCGAATAAAATCCATATAGTCAAATGTTGTTATGATTTCATTTTTACTTTGAAAAAAGCATAAAATTTCTCCGAATACCTGTAATATAAGTCTTTTTGGCCATGAAATAAAACTTCAATGATAGAATGAAAAATCCATTAAGTATTTTTTCTTAAAATGTCTTCAAAAACATGTGTTCTATCAAATATTTTGTAGTGCTTGTACTATCATAAGTAATTTCCTTTTTTATAATGTACCTGCAATTAAAATTTAAGAAGTAATTGCTCGAAGGTTGTTTCTGTAAATCACAAAAAAAATATGATGGTATGCGTACCAAATTGAAAAGAATGCGTTCGTAGTAATAATTTTTATAGTCGTCCATCCAAACCTCAGCCACTCGTACAGAGTTTTTACTTCCAACATTTTTGGTCCAGCCAATAGGATTCCATTTCCGGAAAATGTGACCTATATGTGAACATGTGACCATTTCTACACTCCCACCACACATCCATGCCTGCAAAAGAACAAATATTATACAAGTATGTTAAGAAGCTATAGTAGTTGGGTTTTTTTTTTTTCGTTTCAACTTGAGTGTAATTATATTTTAAGAAACTCTAAAATATGAATATAGAAGAAAATTATTAAATAAGTAAATCGAGAAGAAAACAACTTCACTCAAAGATTCCCATTCACAAAAGAAAGCAACAAAACTTTTTTTTTTAAGAAAGAGTAACTCCAAAATAGTTTTCTTGCTCGTTGTTAATGTATATTTAAATTATATTTATGATCTTGTGGAAAGCAATGTCAACGACAGCGTTAAGATTCTGTGCTTTTAAATCAATAATACATGCACCTCGGTTTCTGAAATAAGCTGAAAAATGTGAAGCGTACTTGTGAAATGAGTGAAAAAAAACCGTAGTTGTTCAGGTAGCTTTTACATTGTTCCAAACTGTGTCATGCATTCTTCAGAAATGCGTTACAAATCTTGGGTCTTTTGTTTTCAATTTTCTAATCTTTTAGTTTAAATTTCATCTTTAACTTTGCTCATAGCAGACCAGGCAAAAAACTACAGCTACAATAAATGCTGGAAAGGAAGTAAGTGAAAATAGTGTACATATGAACACCAAGAAAACAAATTTAATTATATGATTTAAAAATATGTCAACATACGCCAACGTCAAAGTCTAAGACATTTAAATTAAAACACGTAAAACGATTCAAATTGAACTAGCAGAAACGATTCAAATTGAACTAGCAAAACGATTCAAATTGAACTAGCAAAACGATTCAAATTCCTAAGGCAGACAATTACAGAATATCGAAAGTGGGGCAAAAATAAGAAGTCGAATAGGCGTAACAAAACCAAGATACATTAAACAATGAAGTTAATATTCATACCAAAAGGAGGAGCGGTGGCTTACCTACTAAGGTAGTTGGCAACCAAGTGAGAGGTCCGAGTTTCGAATCCCAGTCCGGGCCGAGTCAATATTTCATTGCTCCTCTTTTTTCCAACCAGCACTAAATGAGTGCTAGGTGTCTTAAGGCCCAGCGAAAGTAAAGATGGCGACGAAAGCAATGGCAAACCGTTTAAGAATGCCGTATGCCCAGAACAATCAAGACCCTACTCCTGGTTCCACGTTGCATAGACCAAGCGGGGAACCATTTTACTTTTTTAACTTTCATCAAAAAACATCTCAGTTGCCTTTAGACTCCGCTCAGTTACATGTTATATATACTCAATACTTTTGTACAGCTTTGAAGCATGGACAATTCAGCAAGTCTTTAATGAAGAAGATAGTCATTCGAATTGTGGATATTTAGAAAAGTTGGAAAAATAAGCTAGTCATTGAAAATGTCAAAGAATGACATGATTATGTAAAAAAAATACATGTTAAACGATCCATGGGAGCTTAGATCTAAAGCAGAACACTTAAGATCTTTGAATACAGAATAGTACATGCGAACATACAAAATTACTGATTATCTGGCCACTTGTAGTGAATGAGAGCAAGAAAAAAGAAGCGATAAATTTGGAAAGATGACATAGAGTCGTGGCTAAGAAAAGCACTGACAGAGAGGGTGACAAGAAAGCCTTATAAGAGATGAACTCCAGATACATCTTTGACTTCTGATCTTGAAAATCATATACATACATGTTGAAGTAGGGCTTAGCGCTAACATACCACGATTGCAAGAGGTTAAAATAAATTGTCATGCCTCACGTCCGATATTTACCCAGTTCAAATCTATCTGGTTATAGATTGTTTTCGCCTCTAATCTTTTAATTTCTGCTGTTTCTTACTGAATACATAATTAATTCACAAAGCATTAATTTGTCTTCCTCACCTCATGTAACTTACCTTAAACGAAAGCTCAATATTTTCGCCACCCCAATAATCCAGACCCGAATCATAAGTGCCAAGTTTCTCAAAGAAAGAACGGCTAATAGCAAAAAGTCCGCCAGGCATTGTAGGAGATCTGATTCCAAAAAAAATACATTCCCTTTGTTAGTCTTCGTTTTGTTTGGTTGTTTAGTTTTTCGATTCGAATGTTTTTTTGTTTTTTTTAATTTCAAAGGTAATGAGAAAAGTATCTAATGTTGAAACGTATCTAATGCTGACTTTCTTGAGGAATGACTTGGATATTTTAAACTTAAAATGCTTTGCTTCATTATACAGGGAACATAATTTACATGGCACTCGCACTATTTTAGGTTAAACACACTTGTTTTTATTTTAAAAAAAAAAACATAGCAAGTAAGTGCTATCTAATATATTATTAATTCATAATTTATAGATAAAAACATTTACAAAGAGGCAAATTACACTACTGGCAAAAAAGGCAGCGATTTAATAAATGTAAGATCGAGGGATAGATAAAGGCAAAAAGGATGATTAAAATTTTTGTTTAAATAGAATAACATTGCGTGCAAAAGATTTCTTCAATACTCTCACACAAAAGCAAAAGTTGACAACAAAATCGTATTCTTATTCTTATTATTATTATTACAATTAGTAAAAGTAGTAGCAGCATCAATAGCAGCAGTAACAATAGCAATAGCACTAGCAGTAGTAGTAGTAGTAGTAGTAGTAGTAGTAGTAGTAGTAGTAGTAGTAGTAGTAGTAGTAGTAGTAGTAGTTGTAGTAGTAGTAGTAGTAGCAGCAGTAGTAGTAGTAGTAGTGGTTGTAGTGGTGGTTGCAGTAGTAATTGTTGTTGTAGTAGTAGTAGTAGGAAGATTAGGAGGAGGAGAAGGAGGAGGAGGAGGAGAAGAAGGAGTAAAAGTAGAGGTAGCAAAAGCAGTTGTTTCATGGTAGTAGAAGAGTTTATTGTTGTTATTTTTGTTTTTGTCGTTGCTATTTCTCTTTCTCTTGTGGTTACTGTTGTAGTATTCGTAGCGTGGTATCATTATTAATATTTCCAGCTATGTCATGATTAATAATTTTTGTTTATATTATTATTATTATTATTATTATTATTATTATTATTATTATTATTATTATTATTATTATTATTATTATTATTATTGTTGTTGTTGTTGTTGTTGTTGTTGTTTCATATTTTATTATTATTGGTGTTGTTTTTGTTATTTATGTTGCTGTGGTCTTCATCTTTTTATTATTCTTGTTATTGTTAATTTTATATTACTGATACATGATTATCTCACATTTTTACAGGACTATTAAAAGTTGACCGTAAACATCGCCCAAAAAATATTAACTCACAAATTTCTTGTAAATATAAAATAAAGATACCACTGTTACAGATAGGATCATAATTATATTAGAAAAAAATTAAGACATGGGCTTATAAACAAAGCTGACCGCCCTAAGCTTTAAATTCATGTTACATTACAATATGAAAACCACTCCAAAAGCAGTTACACATCGAAAGAGTGTGTTAGAAATCAAAACTGTATTTGATTTACTCAGTGTTAGTGCCTTTCTCCCCAAGTGAAGGTATACCTGTCTATTATATTAGTATTTTAGAGAAACCTGTTGCAAGGAGGTAAGGGAAGAGTATTGCAGCATTTCAGTTAGTGGTCCCAAATGAAAAGAAAAAGTAAACCTTTTAATTAAAACCGGTATTTTTTCTTTAAAATTCTTGGCAAATACGGAGCGAAAGTAAAAATTTATTGTCTTCCCTCTGATTACGATCTCATGCTGAGGATAAACCAAAACCTTATAGGATCAGCGTCGTTCTTTCTCCGATCCTTCTCATATTGCGGCAAGAATTCCCACTGAAACGTGAGGTCCTTCCAGGCAAAGATAGCCCTACTTCCTGCGATGGTCGTGCCTAAGCCCAGTGAGTCATCTCGAATAATTTCTATATTGGGATATGGGACGGCTTGACTGTCCTCGTGAATTCTCTGCAACAAAGGCTCTGCCCAGTCTTTTTTTTTTTGGAGTGGTGGAATGAAAAAGGCCATGAGAATAGAAGTGGTGATTCTTAAAACCAGAGGTTTTTTAATAACTGTAAAAAGGACCGATTGCTCCAATTAGGAATGCTTGACCAGATTTGTTTGACTTACTCGTATTTCAAAATAATATTATTTATAAGTTTTCAATATAGGACTTACCGGTCGTGCTATTTTTCTACTATAATCTTGATAAGTGCAATGCGCAGATTGTAAAACAAAAAAAAAATCTGCAAGACACTTAATGAGTTAGAAATTGCTTATTAAAAACCTTGTAAATTAATGCAGTGGCTGGCAATGTATATACTGCCTTCAAATTGGAAGTCCTTTAAATTTCATTCGGTTCTGTGGAAATGGGATTTAGATGTTAATGATTTCTCACTTTATAACTGCTCATAACCGGGCGGCTTACTATTCTATTTCTAAATGAATGTTTTCTCTGAATGCAAAGACACATTTTTTTTTTAAATGAAATTTTCTGTCGCAGATAAGAGAGATTGTTTTGCATGTGACAAGCATTATATTTTCACAAATAGAATGGCATTGTGAAACTGAGAGAGAGAGGGAGAGAATGAGTAAGAACATGATCAAGAACCCTAACCTCAAAGGATCCGCCGGCGATTTTCGCTTTTTAGTCTCAAACTCTGGTATATTCTGCCAGTTAAAGGTCAAATCTTTAAACATGAAAATGCCGTTTTGGCTGACAAACTGGTTCGCCTCCAGCGAAAGATGTTCAGGGTCTATAACTTCAATACTGGGGAACACCACAGCCGTGGGCTCCTGGTGGATACGGTACAACAGAGGCTCAGCCCACACTAGGTAATGTTTGCAGAGCGAGGTGGGTTGGAAAAAGAAGAAAAACGGAGAATTTGCATAAAAAAGGATGTGTATGTGAATTAAAACCTGTTGGAAAAGTTAACTGAAATAGGAAATTGTGAGACATTAAGCAGACTCTAAACATCAGTGACTGCTCATGGCCATTGCAAACGAATGGAGAAAGAGACCGAGAGAAGACGAAGTAGAGTTGGAGAGATAAGAATAGACACTCAGATAGATAGATAGATAGATAGATAGATAGATAGATAGATAGATAAGATAGATAGATAGATAGATAGATAGATAGATAGATAGATAGATAGATAGATAGATAGATAAGATGGATAGATAGATAGATAGATAGATAGATAGATAGATAAGATAGATAGATAGATAGAAAGATACATACATACATACATACATACATACATACATACATACATACATACATACATACATACAT